>BGPR01026650.1:0-21358 GCA_013235015.1 Araneus ventricosus | reverse complement strand
AAATATATTATTTAAATTGCATTTTGTCGATAACTAGACGAAGATTCAAGTTCAAAGCCAGATGAAAGAAAAATTACGCTATGCCTCGCACAAGCGCAGTAAAAATTTATTTAGTACATATACTCATATTTCTTCTAATATTCAACGAGTTTACCTGTAATTTTAATACAATACTTCTGTGACATATTTTCGAGCGTTCTGTAAGTTCCGTATAATTTGAATGAAAACTGCATGTTAAAACAAAAAACATGCGTTAAATTTTCTGAATTTTTGAAGAAACCTTTATATCTTTCCGAATATTTGTGCTATGTTTACGAAAAGCATGTAAATATTTTGCACATAAAACATAACCAGTGATGAAAATTTCATCTCGTTATCAGCTTTCTGTGAAATCTGGACGAGTCGAAATCCCTTTCCGTCTTCATCACTTTCTGGTCGCCCCCCCCCCTCAATTGCCCTCGTGACCGAATTTTCACTGTAAAATATGTTTGATACTCGATTATATGTCCGACGATTCACTGCAACTTATTGCGACAGATAGTTTTGGAATAAATTGCAAATTTCTTAATAAATTGCAAAAATTGCTTAATTGCTACTAGTCCAGTAAATCCGTCAGAAAATAAGGGTTTGCTGTGCAAAAGGTCGGGTAGTTTTGATTTTTGGATATATTGTTATTGTTGGGCGCGTGTCGTGAAATCCAAGTTTTCGACCTCGTCGCGCCACTTGAACAAAACATCAAAATTTTGGATCTTTTCTAAACTTTTTCACAATATCTTCAGAACGGTTGGTTTTACAGAAAATATTATCCTTCACAAATTTAAAGTAGAGTAAATTTGTCACAGTTTGAGCCCAAAATCATCTTTGTAACTTAAATAGTGACCGAGACACAAACTTCCAAAAAATCACGATTTTCTTAAAAACTTATGAAAATTTTTATTTTTCGTCAATTTTTGTTGAATATGCCCTAAACTAATGTAAGGTGTTTAGAACAAACGTAATATGGATCAATTTTAAAGGCGAGGACTTACTTGAGGACAGCATTGAAGATGAAGACGACACACCATCGTCAATAAATAACTTTATATACGAAGATATAGAAGATTTAAATCTTCAGCTGGATGAAGAGGACAAGGAACAGCAGACAAAGCTTAAAGATTTCGGTCCTGGCCCGTCAAAAAGGAAAAAACTTTAAATAGCATATATTATATGGTTTATGCCTAACAACTTCTGCCCAAGTTAACTTTTGTTATATAAACTTAGCACATATTTTTTGAGACTATTTAATTGCATTATGATGTCAAAAATTTCTAAACCGTTCTTTCGTTGAACAACTGCATATCTTGAAATATAAGTCGTAGAAACATCTTATAGTGCTTTATTTATAGCAAATTTACTCGCCTTTAAAATTTATCCATATGACGTTTGTTCTAAACACCTTATATTAGTTTAGGACATATATCCATATGACGTTTGTTCTAAACACCTTATATTAGTTTAGGACATATTCAACAAAAATTGACGAAAAATAACAATTTTCATAAGTTTTTGTGAAAATCGTGATTTTTTGGAAGCCTGTGTCTCGGTCACTATTTAAGTTACAGAGATGATTTTGGGCTCAAACTGTGACAAATTTACTCTACTTTAAATTTGTGAAGGATAATATTTTCTGTAAAACCAACCGTTCTGGAGACATTGTGAAAAAATTTAGAAAAGATCCAAAATTTTGATGTTTTGTTCAAGTGACGCGCCTTTGCGCGACGAGGTCTAAAACTTGGATTTTACGACACGCGCCCAACACTGACAATATATCCAAAAATCAAAACTACCCGACCTTTTGCATACCAAAATGTATCATTTTACTGGTCTATACAAGAGTCCTAATTATATTTTTACTTTTAACATATTGAAAATTATAATTAAATAAATTTATTGATTCAAAATTAAAATAAAATTAATATAGTAAACTTTTAGACGGTCTTGAATCAATGGTTACCCTGGGCTACAGCCCAATTAGCCCATTGGATAAGATGGCACTGGCAGGAACGTTCTAAAAAAATTGAGCCGCCTGGGCTGGAGTAATATAAAATAACTGAGGAACAAAAGTCACATGTTCTTTGATTAACACCTTACAATTTTGTAAATCGACGCCTTTTGAAAATAGGATTTTATAGGTTAGCTTCCGCCACCACTAATCCACTACATGATTAGTTTTAACGTTACATTTTCTAAAGATAAAAATATTTATACATAGTCTCTGCACGAACACTTTTTGAACTGATATACATATCTGCGTAACATTAAAAAAATCGTTGGCTGTCTAGCTGCAAGCCCTAATCATATTTTTACTTCTCTCTCTCTCAGGCATGTAAAATGCAAGGATTACTTGAGGGAGATCAACATTGGTACGACACATTAAATGAAGCAATACAAAGAGCACCATTTCAGTTACGATTATTGTTTGCTACAATCTGTGGTTTCGGGGAAGTCAAAGACATTCCAGAACAGTGGTTTCGATACAAAGATGCTCTTAGTGAAGATTTTGTTCGGCAGTATTCTGAAGATAGTGGACCTCAATATGCACTTGCAGAAATTGGAGAGTTTCTTAAGTATTATAATTTAAATCTTAAAAAACTGAAATTACCTACTATTCATCTGCCAGAAGCCTTTTCAAATTTCTTAATTAATTAATCTTTTTAAAATGTATATAAAATGTTTAAGAGAATTCTGAGACATCAAATGCATTGATTACGAAATCGATTACAAAAGTCCGTCTGTGCAAACATGAAACAAGCCAAATTAAATGAAAGCGTCTGAAAAGAAAGAAGAAAGTAAGTGATCATTGACCTTTACCGTACGGATGATACAATAGTGGAATTTTTATTTTTGTTTACAACTGCTATGATGCTAGACAATTATGATTTCACTCCGCTCTTGGAACAAATCTATCTCTCATATAAACATCGGGCTGCTCGTTTTGCTCCTCTGTCCTATACAGGGAATCAATGTGTGGTGGATGGATTGATTGATTGTTAATGAGGGAAACATGATTGGTAACTCCGTGGGTGGTCCAAAAATTACCCCATACCATAGCTTATAACTACTGCAAAATAGGAAAGCACTGTCCCGCTTCTTCAAATTTTCCGTTTTAAGAAAATAATATGATAAATTCAAATTTATTATATTTTCTTCAAATTTTCAACGTTAAAAGGAGTTTAAGTTTCCCTCTAACACGTAATCTAAAGTTTGAAAACTAATAATAACGATATGATGAGACAATTTTATTTAATTAATAATTTATAACAAAACTTCTTAATATTTTCTTTTTTATTTTCTCGTATTTACAAAGTATTATGTTAGGATCAATGAGATTAATCGAGTATTATTATTATTAATAATTATTATTCATATTAACCGGATATTTTACTTTCCTCGTATATGTGCATTTCATTCTCGAAGTATAATAAATGTTGCTTTCGTCAAACGATTTGGCCTCGATAATTCTAAGAATTTCTACGTTTTAGACATCCCTGAATCCGAAATTCTCTCTATCTGGTAACGTGATAATTCAAAAATGCACACAAGCTAGATGAAGGCAATTCGATGTGTGATCTTTACATCAAACTAGCTGTTATGCCCGGCTTTGTTCGGGATTAAAATACTTTCATGTCTAATATTTTTGATGTAAAAAACTACTTTTGTATAGAAAATTACAATAACCAAAATTCTTTTATCGTCTGAAATGCTTTTTAAATTAAAATGAGAATATCAGTTGAACCAGACGATTTTTAAAAATTGCCGATAGCTACTTTTCTCCATAAGTTATTAGTATTTATTGTATAGGTACTTCAAATTTTGTTCATAAATCTTGCAGCATAAGAAAGACTTTAATGGATGTTTTGGGACAACTACATAGTAAATTTTTCATTGAGATAAAGCATTAGAATAAATATGAGTAAAAAAAAAATTCTTCTTCATCCAAAATTCTTCTTACTATGTGATCTAGCAACAGTTCTTCTGTATTCTTGTTCTTCACCAATAAAAAAAAGTGTTATAAATTGTAAATTTTATACACAATTTAATTTTTGAAAATTTTTAAATTGAGGGCAATGAATTGAACGGAAATGAAAGTTGTGTCATGAAAAGTTAATTTTTTAAACTTTTATTATATGTAAAAAATAGTTTATGTGACATAATACGTATTTTCGAAAAATAACACGGAAAATACCGAATCTTGCTTAATTTCCAATTAACTGAAATTTAATTTGGGGCTTTTAAAAGTTGACGGTTGATTCTCTTATATAAAATATATTTATAAAAATAAGCAAAAATTTCAGAAATAAAAGTAAATTAGTTCAAAATCTCACCGTTGTCTAGCAACGGAGTAGCTATAAATTTGGGTTATTTCAAAATCGTCTGCACGTAATTAACAATTATTAAACTTTAAAAAATTAATAAAAATTGAAGGAAAAACATCACAGATATAAATTAGGATAATCGAAAAGGTAAAATTTTGAACTTTAAGATGGTATAAAAATGTTTTTTGTCGGACAATTTGCTCCGAAGTTACGGCGGAAAAACGGTTTCGGTTAATTTCTAATTAACTGACTGTTTAATTAACTTTTGGACTTTGAAAAGTTCATAAGTGTCTTCCTCTTGTCTTCAATAATAAATGTGCAAAATTTGGTTGAAAGCAGTCCACTGGTTTAGGAGGAGATGTGGAACATAGCCAAAATGACTTTTATTTACAACGTCAACGTCAATGAAGTTCGTTCACTAAGGTTTCCGTAATTAAAAAAATTCGGGGTCATCGAAATGTTGTAAAATGCATAGTTATATGTAGTTGTAGACTATGTACAACTGTCACAACTGAAAAAACAAAAAGAACCTAAAGTTAGTCTAAAATTTGTATTCTTAATCTGGCGCTTTGCAATAAAGTTTGTTCAGTAGAAAAGACGAGAATATTCCAACCGTTTCGCGCACAATTCTGGGTCCAGTGACGTCAGAGGAAGCAAACAGCATAAAAGGAGCGAGCACCAATGCAGAGAAGGCAGAGGTCATTGCCGATCATTTCGTACAACAATTCCAAATTAATGATATAGGAAATCCTAGCACCGAAAACACAGTTAAAACCTCTATTGAAAATTTTGATCCTACAGCCCCCACGCTCAAATATCGTAAGGTCCGACTTTCGGAGATTACCGAGTATATTAAAAATACCAAAATTAATAAGGCCCCTGGCATAGATGGCATCACGAATAAAATGCTTAAAAACCTCCCTCTAAAGATTTTAATTAAGCTCGCCAATCTCTATAATTACATGTTCAAATTAAAATACTTTCCCCATTGCTGGAAAACTGCCAGGATTCTCCCCATCCTAAACCCCGGCAAAGACCCCACAAAACCTATCAGCTATAGGCCCATTTCACTTCTACCCACATTAAGCAAACTCGGAGAAAAACTGATACTTACCAGATATCTTAAACATGCTAGGAGAATAAGAATTCCAATTCCGCAGCAATTTGGCTTCACGCCCAAATTATCCACCACGCACCAACTTCTCCGAGTTGTCGAATACATCCTAGAAGGTAAATCCTCTAAACTTATCACAGCTGCGATATTTCTCGACATTGCTAAAGCCTTTGATAAGGTTTGGACCCAGGGCCTCATTCATAAACTCATCTCGTACAATTTCCCCCATTATATTATAGCTATCATTCAATCCTACCTCCAGGATCGGCACTTCACTGTCAGTGTAAATAACACAGACTCAACACCACGTACAATTAGTGCATGCGTACCACAGGGGGGGGGGATTTTAGCCCCCATAATTTTCCTTTGCTTTATGAATGATATCCCGAAGCAGAAAAACATAACCCTTAGCCTGTACGCAGATGACACTGCCATCATTGCCCAGGGGAAAACCCCTCAGGAGTTTGTTTCCGCTCTCCAAAGCTATATCAAAAACCACGAAATTTGGCTCACTAGTTGGAAAATACAGTTGAATGTAGATAAAACAGAGGCAATCATCTTTAGCAGAATTTCTAACTGCCCAGTAGTACATCTCTTCGGCACCCCTATTCCCTGGAAGAACGAGGTTAAATATTTAGGAGTCACCCTTGACAGAGGCCTAACATTTAAATCTCACATTGACCGTATTAGAGAAAAATTCAACGATTCTTTCAGACGCCAATATTCCCTCATATGTAGAAACTCCAAGCTCTCACTTAACAACAAATTGCTCATCTACCTAGCGTATCTAAGACCCATCCTAGCATATGCAAGTCCCGTCTGGGCATGTACAGCGAAAACGCACCTCCATAAACTTGAAGTGCTGGAAAATAAAACAATTCGCATGATCACCAACGCACGTTGGTATCACCGGAATACTGATCTTAAAATTGCGCTGAATATTCCAAGTCTTAAGGAATTCATCCAAAAACTAGCCAGAAAATTCTTCAATAATATTCAAAACATTGACAATTCCACCCTCCAAAAAATTCCCTACTACGACGGTTCCCTTCAGACTAACAGAAAACGCCCCAGGTCAATCTTATTCAGATGAACCCACTCACGCTCCTTCTCCCCCACTTCCCAACTATCCTGGAATCCCGGCTGACTTCCCATGCTCCTTCCCAACTTCATTGCTTCATAGACTTCCCTTCGCCATCGTCACTTTACCTTTCTTTTAATCTTTTTATTCATTTTTGTAACTTTGAAAAAAAAAAATCTTTTGCTCCATCTAAAGAACTTCTCCACTCTAATGAGATAATCTCTCTCCTTCTACCTAAAGTGCCTAGCTTGAATTAAATATTTCTCTGTCTAAATTATTTTTCTATTTTTAAATTCCTGCACTGCCAATTTACAATGAACAGAACCATAGCTACTAAAAGCCTCAAGTCTTCCAAGAAATGCAGTTGATGGTCCCGGCCGGTGGCCAATGTACTGCAATTACCCACCTCAACTTAGTTATCAGTGCTAAGCGTAAGCATGGCAAGGGGACGAGCTACTGATCTTGCAGTCCGCAATCAAATCATATAACAGCACCAAAATGGTATTTCTCAGCGCGAAATTGGCCGAACGTTCCGCTTGGCACAATCTACAGTGTGTAGTATTATAAAATGTTTCACTACAACTGGAAATAGCAGTCCTGGAAAGGCTTCCGGTCGGAAGCTAACGTTGACTGATCGGGAAGTACGCCTATTTCGTCGACATATTCGTAAAAATCGGCATATGGCAGTCACAGCCCTAGTCATATGGGCAAGACAAAGTTTTGGAAAGTCCGTTTCTGTAGCATCTACGCGTCGATATATCAAATCGTGTGGCTACGCATTCTACAAAGCTAGACGTAAGCCATTTCTCACTTCATCGAATAAACGTCGACGTGTTGTGTGGGCCAAATCTCACCTCAGCTGGACTTCATCTCAGTGGAAAAAGGTACTGGGGACAGATGAATCCATATTTGAGGTTTCATATGGAAATATTGGCCGAAAGGTTATTAGGAAGAAGGATGAAGCAAACGTTCCATCCTGTTACAAGCGCGTAGTTCATAAAGAATGCTCTGTGATCGTGTGGGGTTTCCTGGCAGCGAATGGGGTTGGCAATTTGCTTTTTTGTACGGGCACGATAAAGACTCCAGACTATACGTGTTCTTGAAGTGAATCTACGTCCATCAGTGCAGAGATTGTTTGGCAGAAAACGATATCTTTTCCAACAAGATAACGCAAGGCCTCATACGGCGAAAATAACAAAAACATGGCTACGTACAAAACATGTCCCTTTTTTAGAGTTGCCAGCAGCAAGCCGGAGAATATTTGGAGAATTCTTAAGAGGAATATAGCCCAACGTCGTCCCCGAAATCTACAACAGTTACAAGATTATTTGCGGCAGGAATGAGAAAACATTTCTACAGACACATTGAGACGTTTAGTGTTGTCCACGTCTAAACGTCTTGCTGCGGTTATCCGCCGTACAGGTGACGTCACCTCTTGGTAATCGAACCGAACGAACATTTTTGACTTTAGTTGCGCAAGAAAATACACTTGCACCGTTTATCATATTTATCTGTTTTGATGCAAACTGACACAAATGCTGTTACAATGTTGTATTCAACGTATCAAATGTTAATAAAATGTTTCTTTAGCATATACGTTTCTTTGTGTTTCTCAATTTCCTCATTTCAAGCTATTTCTTACGTGAACGAACTTCATTGACGTTGAAGTTGTATATTCAGATTGTAGATTTCTGCCAGATACTGGGCGAAATGCATCATTGGGAAGTCTGTCTCTCTGACGGCCTTTTGTAGGAGTGGATGTTTTTTCTTTGTCCTATTGTACACATCTGACCACTTCAGTCTGTGCTGGCAAT
Organism: Araneus ventricosus; assembly: GCA_013235015.1. Lineage (NCBI taxonomy): Eukaryota > Metazoa > Arthropoda > Arachnida > Araneae > Araneidae > Araneus > Araneus ventricosus. The sequence goes on along the minus strand of BGPR01026650.1, from coordinate 12,994 downwards.
CTTAATATAAATAAAAGTCATTGTGGTTATGTATATGGGTATGTGGCTATGTTCCACATCTCCTCCTAAACCAATGAACTGTTCTCCACCGAATTTTGCACATTTATTATTTAAGACAAGGGGAAGACACTTATGAACTTTTCAATGTCCAAAAGTTAATTAAATAGTCAGTTAATTAGAAATTAACCGAAACCGTTTTTCCGTAGTAACTTTGGAGCAAATTATTTCACAAAAATATTTTTATGCCATCTTAAAGTTCAAAATTTTATCTTTCCAATGAGACCAATTTCAATTTTGTGCAATTTTTCCCTTAATTTTTCAAAATTTAATTAATTAAATGATTGAATTGACGCAGACGATTTTGAATGAAATTTATAGATTCTATGTTGCTAGGCAACGGTGAGACTTTGAACTACTCTGCCTTTATTTTTCCGATATTTCTGTTTATTTTGTAAAATATTTCCTTATCTATTTATTATTTCCGTGCAATTTTTTCTTTAATTTTAATAATTTTTCAAAATTTGTTATTCAATGGCTGTGCAGTATATTTTACCATTCATTATTGAAACGTCCAGTAGTCTGCCTAAGTTTGGAGTTCGCTTAAACATTATACCTCAAACTAAAAAAATCATAAATTTACATTTCAAAAATATTTAATTTTCGAGAATTTTTATGGCTTTATTAAGACTTTTAAGGAAGTACCTCGCATTTTGTGTTGCTTTGATATAATTTTATGAATTTGGAAACATGGTTTAGAAACGAAGGCGAGATCTTTGTATAAATAAAAGACATTTTGACTATGTATGTGTATGTATGTTCCACATCTCCTCTTGAACCACTAAACTGATTCCAACCAAACATTGTACACTTATTATTTAAGGTAAGAGAAAGATCACTGTCAACTTTTCAAAGCCCAAAAGTTAGTTAAAATTTCAGTTAATAAAAAAATTTTAAAAATCCGACGAAACTAATTTTACACCTTATTGAATTTCAGAAAATTAGCTTATTAGTGACACAAATTTCATCTCCGTACAATTCGTTTCTCTCTTTTAAAAAAAATTTTCAAAGTTAATTTTATACAAAATTTGAACCAATATTTTTTATTGTTGAAGAACAAGAATAATACGAAGAACTGCTGCCATAATATATTAGCAGAATTCTGGAAGAACAGTAAAAGAAAATTTCAAAAGTAGTCGATTCACAACGACGATAAACAATTTATATTAGGAACAACTATTGATTTGGTTTATTTTCATGCTTTCAATTAATGAAAAATTAACTATTTAATTAATTGTTTCAAAATATTCATTAAAACCTTTCTTATACTTCAGTATTTGTTAAGAAAATTTGAAGTATCTATATAACAAATAATTAATAATTTATAAAGAAAATTAAGTTTCGACGCATTTTAAAAATCTTCTGGCTCAATTGATATTTTCATTTTAATGTTTAAAAAAATTAAAAGGATTTTGTGTATTATAATATTTTATATAATAGTAGTTTTTACATTAAAAATATTAGGCATGAAATTATTTTAATCCGGAGAAACGCCGGGCGTATCAACTAGTTGGTTATAAAATTTGAAAGTCTGTATGTTTATTTCAAAGACCATCCATCAGTTGATTAGTTAACTTGTTGATGTTTAAAAGGATTGATTACCGTATAGAATAAAAGCATTTATCCGATCGCACTATCAGAAAGGAAGTATTGCAAACATAATTTTTTGTCTCGTACCTTTTTTTTATAGAATTAAGAAATAATATAAGTATACGCATACTATAGACAGTCTAATAGTCTTATTTTGTGCAATGTCTGGTTCTTCTGTTCCTAACTTAAAATGAATTATATAACTTTAAATGTGAAATCGTTCCATTTGTACCTTTCACCACCATGGTGTGTTTTTCATTTGACCAGATCAGAGGTTCTTCTCATTTGTTACCTTTAATGAGAATATTTTTACTGGTGATGATTTCTGCCTTCATCAGTAACGGACAGTCTGATGATTCAGCCAGTTCTCGTAAATGATTCAACCGCGGGAGGTTCATACGGCAAGATGATTCAGCCAGTTCTCGTAAATGATTCAACCGCGGGAGGTTCATCAACACATTCTAGATTTACCATCAACTTCTTCAGTTATATACAAGGCCCCCTCAGTTATATGTAAGGTGAATCGAAGATTATCGTAGACACCTCTGAAAAGCTAGCCGTATAGTCTATCAAATCAAATGATGCCTCCCAAAAATAGAAAACGAGGAAAGGGACTCAAAGGAAATTCTGCCCCTTTAACAAAAAAGATATAAGAAAAATATTTTTGAAAAAGATGAAAGCTCTTCAAGTACAGGCTTCTTCTTTTTTCAGATGAGCTTCGTCGGATAGTGACGAATGCCGAGTATGCACATTGGAACAGTTTTTTTCTTTGACTGATTGTGTCCAAAATTTTATACAAATAAGCCCAAACCGAGACATAAGAGATAGTGTTGTACATTTTCGTGACTTTGGGTATTAATTTTTAATTACCTTAATTTATAAGCTAATTATTCTATTGTCAGTGTTGACCTTAACTCTCCTTTCTTTTCATTTATTACATATTTTAAAAGACCTAAATTTTCAATTTTAACATTTTTCATCATTTTTCTAAAATACTTTACACTGTGTCCAATGGTACAACATAGTGTTATACCTCTGACAGGGGGTCTGAGTTATACCTTATAATTTTAAACACATAAAGCAAGAAGACAGTTATTTTTGATAAAACTGAAGTTTTTATATATAAGGACAAATTATTTACAAGATTGCATAGATTTTTAAAAGTAAATTCCCTTTAGAATATATTAATGACACTACTATTTAATGAACATCTTTACTCAACTTCGTAATTTAAAAAACTACACAAACCTTCAAATGTTTTTTAAATCTAGAAGACACTCCCGCGATAGTTGTCCTTCGAAGTTAAACACAGCTTTTTGAACTCCTGCAGCATAGACGTTATAACCTTCCATAATGAGCTTTGAACCTTTAGGTATTTTTTTTTCAGAAACTGGACTTTCAGATTATCATCTTCTGCAGCATTAATTTTAGCAGTGAAATATTTGAGTGTAGTTTGTTGGATGCGTTTATCAGAAAAAATTCTTCTTCGAAGAGGTCCATATCTTCGTGCAAGCTTAATTACTCAAAGACATAATTATTTTTTCTTCAGGCAAGACTCTTGCACATGAAGAAATTCCATGTCAGGCTCTGATCTTTCATCGTTTTCATGAAGATTTTTGTTAGCTATTTTTGTTTTAAAAGAGCAGAATATCCTCTTATTTCTTTCTCACTTTTTTTTAGTTTCTTGTGAGCTTTCTTGTGTGTGTGTTTTTTTTTTTGTTTCATTGGCCAGAAGTAAAACTTGATTTCGAATGAAACTTTTTCATGTTCATCTCAACAATGCATCAGTTTGAAACTACAAGCTATAATTAATTTGAATCAGTTTTCTTAGGTCCTTCTTGACTGTTCTTGACCTTGTGAATACGTCTCTACTTTGTTACGTATTGTTAAAATAAAAAAAAGATAGTAAACTAAATTAATTTAAAAATACGAGAGTAACCTCCTCTCGATAATCTCTCTCTCTCTACATTCTTTACAGAGTCAGGTAAAAAGTGAATGTACCTGCTTGATATGCAATCAAGCATTTGCGATAAAATAAAGACATTATCTTTCCACTAATAATTTCTCACTTTTTTTCACTTAGCAATTTTGATGTTTACCACCAATTATTTCTGAAATTTTTATCCGAAAAAAATATAGGGTAAGGTTGCTATATTTTTATGGAAAAAAATCTACAAATTGCAAACAAGGTTTTACTAAATAAAGGATTCAATTTTGCATTATTCACAACTTCTACGAATATTGCATTTATTCATTACAAGAAAGTTCAAAATCCACGTACAATGTCGACTTAAATAAACAAATCTTAACTTAATAACAACGGTACGACTAAGGAAACCGATTCTTAAGTCGTACCACATATGTCCTAAGTCCTTGGAAGCAAATGAAACAACAATACCTTGTAATACTATTCTTTGAGTAAATTATTCGGTTTTGAGTTAATCCTCGGTCAACCCTTTTGGTTTTCCAAATTCATGATGTTTATTTAGTTGTAGAAGGTGACGTCGCAGTTTCGGTTTAGGAATATTATACTTTCATTGAAGCCCAAATCACCATTGGGTAAATTTCATAACGCCTCGTCCATATCTTCTTGTCTCTAAGTATTATCGGTACGTTCTGCCACGTTTATGGACCCTACCTAAAAATCAGAAAAAGCACATTTTACATTACATATTAAAAAGAACAATATTCGCTTTCCTTAAATGATATGTATCTTTAGATGTGCAAAATATCCTTAAGGCTTACCTGGTACGATGTAAGCATCGATTGAGGTACGACTTAAGCAACACCACGTGTAACGTTTTAAATAGGCATTATAAACGAATGAATCAAACCAGAGTGACATAGTTACATAAAAGCAATTATTCAAATAACACAGAATGATATCCTAAGAAATAACAACATTTTATTGCTAATATTTATTGCTCTACGCCTTACGAAATTTGCACGAAAACTATTCGAAAACTACCTAAAACTTATTTTTCTTCAAGATTAGGTTGTAACGCATCGAAGCTCAGTTCTAAATAATGGAATTAGCATCGTCGATGCTAATAGTCATCACACTGGCGTCAGCGTTGCCGATTCGACGAAAACACAGTCAGAATGGAATAGGTACGACGAGCAAACCTTACCCTATATTATTTTGACGTCGTCTTCAAATTAAAAAAAATCAGTGACGATGGTTAAATTACTATGTTATTATTTTGATTTCCACAATTTAAAAAAATTATTTTAATTATAGATGCGTTACCGCGCACACAGATGAATTTATTATTTTTTTTTTTTACTGGACGGAATGACAACAAACATGTTAATAAACGCAATAATTAAAAATGCTTAGAACATTTTCTTTGGACATGAGTGGTGGACATGATTGTATTTAAATTAAAGCAATGATCTAAAAAGTTTATAAAATTTTTATTCAACATGAGTGGTGATACGTACGATAAAAAGAAATTTGTAAATATGCAAATATATTTTTAGATTCATCGCACAGGGAAGCAAATCTATTATATATATATATTTAGAAAAAGAATCTCTTTCCGTTGATGGATTTGGTCCCAAATTTGATACCTTCGAGGATTGTGTGTGTTTTGTGAATGGAAAGAATGAACAAGGGGAGTTTTTTAATTAGGTTTATTTACTCAACAGCATGTGTATTTTATTCCTTTTTGTCCTTTTTGTATTGGATTTTTTAATTGACTTGACTATCTATAACCTTGGTACTTTCTGTTGTGTAGCTTTTTGCTTAAAATATAAATTGCCTTTTTTTTTATGTAATCTTATGGGTACCGTACGATGCATCGTTCTTGGATGCTTGTGCTGTTCCTCCCATTTTGACCATCCGATTCTTGATGTTATCCAATTTACTATATTTTAAATATCTATTGTTTGCTGTGTTGTTTTTGCTGTATGGTGGTGTACAGTATTTTCTGCCCCGTTGGGAGTTGTAGACATGTTTATGTTTCTGTGTGCGCTTATTTTTTAAAAATTCTTTTTAATGTAAATTATTTGTTTGTAATCCTTGACCCCAGAGTGGGCTTGTTTGTCAATTAAATAAGTCTTTTTTTTTTGTTTTTTATCGAAAAAATATCATATTGTCTACCCTTAATACCGCCCATATTCTGGCGCGACTGGTAAACCTTTGATGTTAAATAAGTTCTGCTTGGGGAGGGCCAGCTGCCCCTCCCCAAGCAGCTTGAGGAGGGTCAGCTGAGCTTGGTTCTCTCCCCGGCGACCTTTAAGGTCTTAAGGTGGGTTTACATGCGAACAGTAGAAAACCGACAGTAAGCTGACGCATGCGCAGAATCATAAAAGTTTTAACCGGGCCACGGCAAGTCTCTGTCCGAACTTGACAGCGACATCCTACTGTCGGTTTTACTGTTCGCGTGTAAACCCCGCTTTCCACCCTTTCGCGTAGGCTGGTCGCCATGGGATAGGTTCAGGTTCAGGAATGTTTTCCTCCCGAAGAAGCAGCATGCACTGTGAAACTTAAGGTTGCGTCGGCTTTCCTGGGTATTGAATGAATGAAAAAGCACGCCATCTAACTATACGTTGTCTTACGCTGCCGTAGCATCAAACCCCTTTTACGTCCTTTAAGAAGCGGATTAGATTGCAGAATTGGTGTATCACATAGCAGCATAGTCTTATCATCTCATTATCTTATTCATTTATTTCTATTGATAAATTTATTTCCATTGATAAATTTATTTCTATTGTATTATTTCAAAATGCTCGCGATTAAAATTCTCTTTTTCATGTAAAAAAGAACAACGTGACAAATGAAATAATTGAAGAAATACAAGTTTAATATAAGTGGAGAGTTCTATTCCTTTAGTATTGTACTAAGTAATGCTGAATATAAAGAACCATAAGATGAATTAGTTTTTTAACTCTCTTGAGTTAAATGTTTTAAGGCGAGATGGTTTTCTTTACAACTCTTGTCCCAATGTATGAAAAAGAAAGGACTTAATAAGGTACTTAACATTTTCCATGATCCTAATATTGCTTGAATTTACCCCACTTCTGGGCACGACCCGCAGTTTGAGAAGCATCGACTTAGAGGATTTTTTTTATTCTTTAATGAAGCGAGAAAGCCATTTTACAGTAAAAATAAAATAAAATGTCGATGTGAAAGAGTGAGGAATTTTTTTTACGCATTAAATTGTATTGGAGTAAAAACGAAGAGAGCTTAATAATGGATAAATTGTGAAAAAAACATATTTTCTTATTTATGTGGTCAAGAACTTAATTGTTATTACTATAAAAAAACACTGCAAAATTTCAGTTAAAAATTGCTCATAAGTCAATATGCAGAAAGAGAACAGAGTTTTCATATCTTTGTTTTAAATGCTGAAAAAATGGTAATTTAATGAAAAGAATCTATGAAAATAGTTTGCTTTTATTGCAACAAACAAAATTACTATTGTAAATTTGTTTGTATATATTTGTTGTATATTTCGAAAATTCGATGGCGATAAACAGATATTATTAGTCTAAAAGCATTTCAGAATTTTTAAAATGATGTAAAACTAATTATTTTTAATGCCAATTAATTTCTTCAAACGTTATTTACGAAACACTTGCAAAATCGAAACATAATTACGCTACTTCATTTTGTATAATAGAGTCAATTCATGTTCACGTAACACATGCCAAGTGCTCCGACCTAAATTAATTTTGGTATGTGTTGCGCTTCTTGAAGATAGGAAAAGAAGTGCGTCAGATGGTGAATTTGTATATTAAGTGATAAGTTCATTTCATTCGTAATGTGACTGTGACGTCAAGTAAATTAACTTCGTGCTTCTGCTTGTAATTTCGAAAGCATATCTGAATATAACTGCACATATTTGGACGAATGAAGCTAATTTCAAAATACACGAGGAAACATTTTTAAACGAATAATTTTCTAAATTGCAAAGTATCCGATATGATCCATACGTAAAAACTAGCCGCCTTCGGCTACCAGCTGTTTGGGCGTAATATTAATGGTCCCTAGCTATACTTGCAAAGTGCCGAAATAAATTGGCGAAATCGGCACAGTGGTTGGGGGACTCTTGTAATTGTTTTCCCCAGTAGAGAATGTACAGTGAAGTAGTGTTTTTAAGATTTCTCTCGAAAATGGAGGATGGTGAAGGACAGATGACCATCGGTGACGTATCTAGGGATCATAAGCGTTATTATGAAATAAAAAAAATTGGCTAAATCGATGCAGTGATTGTTGCTGGAGGATTCTGTCAAAGTTTTCTCCAAAGAGAATGTACACAGTAGTAGTGCTTTTGTTATTTCTCAACAAAATGGAAGGTGGTGGAGGACAGACGACCATTGATAACGTATGTAGAGGTCATAAGCTTTCATATGAAATAAAAATTGATGAAATCGGTCCAGTGGCTGAGGCTGGAGGACTCGTTGTTTCGTTTCGCCACTTATTTTAAATACTATATGGATTGATTCTTTGACAAACCATTCATTACACTCTGTGTTTGTAATGTTCAGAAACATTTCTACTTAACGAATGATTCTTGTCGACTTTGATGTTATCAACATCCATTTTAAAGCAACAATATATAAACATAATGTATAACATATGATAAAAAGTATGCGCGAATTTACATGAGATTTTGATGCGAATAAATAAGGTAGCGGTGTAAAGTAACTAACAAGAATTACTCCAATTTTATCATTAATATCATTCATAGCAATTGTGAGCGTAGTTATATATTGGGTTAGGCAACATCCAGTTTAGATCCGTCTCCAACACACAGTTACACACATTGCAGATGTTCTCTCCCTCTCAGTAAAGTATGCGCACAAATTAAAAGAACTTTCAGGGTAGCGTTAAAAAAAGAAAAAAAAACCCATCGATCGATAACTTAAAAAGTTGCTTTTCACTTTTTTCTTATGCAATGAATTTAACACAGTGAACTGTCTGTATTTTGATTGTGTAATATTCGAAACATGAAAGTTTTTTACCGTCTTCATAAATTTTCGAATCAAATAAATAAACAAAATAAAACGTTGATTAAAATTTGCATTACACGAGTACTAATTTTAAATACAATACGTATGCATAATGGGAAGGTTAAAAACTTTCCAGGTGTCAGATAAAATCGATGATCCTTAAAAAAAAGGAAATATCTGAACAAGATTTATTTGTTTACATGAATATATAATCTAAGTACATTTTACCATCATTTTCTTAAATTTAAATGTGCCTGTGTAAGATTTTAACACTGGATTTACGGCTGTTGATTATCTACCTATTTTTACCGAAATGAATCAATTTAACGCACACATGAAAATGAGGTTTTATAAAGAAAACAACTTTGATATAATTTAAATGAATCATTTATTCTGACAAACTTTATTGGAAACGTTTCTTACTTATCAATTCTGCTTTTGATGTACATTTTTCGCAGGCATTTTAATTGCATTTAACTCAAATGTTCTTTTATATTTTACAACATTGTTCGAGCAACATTCCGTTACAACATCGAAATTATAAATTTTGTAAGCATCTAATTAAATATGTTGATAAGATTGAACATGAAACCTTAAATATAGTTATTGTTTAAATTTTTGTAAGAAAAATCTTCATACAAGACACAAATTCCATGTGTTTAAAACAACTAACTATAAAATCATTCAGTCGGCTTGATTCATAACATTAGAAATAGGTGTACCACATTCGAAAATGCGAAATGAGTGGACTGAGGGATGAATTTATATCTGTATATACTTCATTATGTGATAAACGCAAAATATGTTTTTGAAATATAATCCTTAAATTTTGTATAAATATAGCAATAAAATCTTGAATGAGACAAATTGACTCATTCCGTAAATCTAGTCTTAACGGAAACTACAAATGAAGTCACAATGCGAGTGTTGTCTGAACAATTCCTATTTCGAAAAATTATGATTTTTTTTTTATTCCAGAGCAATGCTAACTGAATCAGCTGGGTCTGGTCTGATTTGTCAGATTATCGTCTTTTTTTTTTATTTGAAGCTAGTAGAACCACAGTTGGTGACCAGGTCACAGTGGACCCGCGAAAGGGCAGAATTTGGGTTGAATTCGTTCTCAAAGTTGACACTAAGGCAGCGCGGCCCAAAGAAATCAAATTTTCTGCTTTCATCCCTGTATAAACAGCCAAAAGAAAAATTGTTCGACGTTTTAAAAAAATTATCTTGAAAATTGTCGTGAATGGAGATGGGTGTCGCATTATTTACTTTCTTTCATTTAATTTTATTCGGATAATCTGATCATTCGAATACTGATTATCCGCTATACTTCTCAAGAAATGAATGCATTTTTTTTACGGTTATATGATCTAGCACAGTTTAAACTTAATCGTTATTGTAATATAGCATCGAATTGAATTTACAACTGATTTCAAACATCACAATAATAATCGAAAAGAAAATTATTCACAATATCAATATCAGAATAACTAAATTTTTTTCTTTACGGAGTTGCTGGGGTTAAATTGCAAATGAGACAGATATTGCTCAGTATTTTAAGATATGTATAGGAAAAACACTAAACTTATAAAAAGCCTGTATGACTTGTGAAAACAAAACATACGATAATCTGAACCATAATATACAAAATCCAGAATACCGAAAATAACTGTATTGAAAATGGCATACAATAAATAAAGCAAATAGGAAATTGACAATTCTGGTTTTTTGAAGGAAACGATCTTTGTTTTTTTTAAAAATCCATCCACTTTATAAATTAAACACTGATTTCAAATACTCGACTGTCCTGCTAAATGAATTTATATTTTACTTTTAACATTTCAAATCAATATAAACTGTTCTAAATAAAGTTTGAACGATACAAGTAAGCAACGAAAAAAAATTTTAGAACCAAGAGCAGCCTGATATGTTGTATTCGAAACGGGTATTATGCATGTATTCAAAATGCAAATAAATATTTCAAACTTGATTACGGTATTTAAAAATAGTACAATCCGATTTTTTTGTATTTATTTTTAGGAAATTATATTGCAGAATCAGCTGTTGGCTAAGATTCATTTATCGACATTTATGTATTTTTAAAATTAATGGAGTTTTATCATTAAAAATGAATAATTCTCATTTTAAGTATTTAAATTAAATGTTGGCTGTTGTTTATTAACCCTTTTACTTTGGGCAACTTAGAAATATGTTGCAGAACGAAGTATCAATTGTTGATTAAAATTTTTTTTGTCGGCGTCATCAAGGATAGTTCTGTAAAAGGCACTTAAAAAAAAATCGCCTTTTAGTTATACTTTTAACCAAAACGTTTTACATTCAGCGTCAGGTTTTAAAATTTTTTGCATTGTAACATTATGAAATGAGCTGATTTTAATCTGTGTTTAATCTGCTCCGTTCTCAGTCAATGCAGGAGTACTGGTTTAAAAATACAGGGTGGTCATAAATTATTGGACCCATTTCAACAATTAATAAAAAACTAATAATGTTACAATTTCGGTTTGTTTTAATGAGAGCGCATTTTAAAATGATCTTTTTTTCCATATAAATAACACGCCGTTGCGGTGGTCTACGTGGTTATTTAGGTAAATTATTTGGCATCTCCCATTTTTTGAGAGCCATCATGTGCGAAACTATTAAAGCTAGAAGAAAAATAAAGCATTTATTTGTAGGGAATTTTACGCTCTTTAATTTGTTAAACCAATCGTAATTTAAAAACTGAATAGTTTTCGAGATATCCAAGAAAAACTAGAAAAGGAAACCAGAAAACGCGCATCGGCTTCTGCTGATCGGTAGCCATTGCGAGGGCTGACCCGAGAGGATTTCTAACAATGCGAGCTCACAAGGCCCCGAGTTTTTGAAGGCCCCGCGCTACTGGCTGATTTTACAAAATGAAATTTGATGGCATTGATTTATTTAACGAAATCAAAACTTGTCTCGAGCTAGTTTAGTTTAGTTATATTAACATCCCGTTTTGAAACAACACGAGGGCTATTTTGGGACGGACCCCGTAATTTTGAGCCACGGTCAGATGACGAGGACGATGCCTGAGCTGGTGCCCCCTCCCCAAACTTCCTCACCACTCCAGCGGAGGGCGTTTGACCCCCCTTACGTATGATTTAGGGTGCAGCAGGCTCGATGCACGGCGGATCTTCGCATTCAGATTCGGGTTTCGAACCTGGAAATCCTGGCCCCGAAGCCGGGCCCTTGCCACTAGGCAGGGCCCCTAGAGAGAAAAACCAGTTTTGTGGGCCTGGAACTACACGTCTGTCCGCCATTACGCTCTAACACTAAGCGATGGTCCGGTTTCTGTGTTGGTCGGTTGTTTACCATAGCACACCATATAGACCACTCGCATGGTTTGGACTCTCGAGCTGTTTTTGAGATTAAATACTGTTCAAATATTCTTATTTCACAAACGGATTACCCAAAACAGAATACAGTATCATCCTAGACATTCACGTGAGCACTTATTTCTCTTTATTAGCTGTATTTTTCCGAGTTATACCTGTTTAGTTTCAAGTACATATTAAGCCTAAACGCCAGACTGTGGAGCGAAGACACGCTGATGATTGAAATAATTCGGCTTTTTTTTTAAATATTAATATATAAATACTTCGCTTAGCGTATATTTCATTGCATGTTTTGGATTTATAAAAAAATATCTGTCTGGTCTTCTTGTATTTGCGTGTGTTCAAGTTTTTGTCAAATAATATTCGCAGAAAATGTTTCACGTTTTATAATAATTGTATTAAATTCCGATTATGTTATAACTCGGAAATTATTACTAATAAAGAGAAATAAATTCTCTTAAGTACTCAGATGAATCCTAGGGATGATAATGTATTCTGTTTTTTCCTATCCATTTTTTAAATAAATGTATAAAAAGCAAAAGCTTAGAAACAATAATTGCATAATAATATTGCATTTGATAAATGCAACCGCTGCTTAATAGTATAAGCAGGAATTATTGAAATATTTCATAAAGTTATGGCCGTTGTTTTTATATAAGTTGAGATGTTTCATCAAAAATTTATTTTATATTTTACAGAGAGTTGAGAGATTATTTTATATTTTACAGAGAAACTTGGAATTTATGATATTGAAATTTTTAAATATTAGAACTATTATTGATTGATTGTTAAAATTACAAATTAAATCAGTTATTAAATGTGTAAAAGATTTTTTATGATGTCATTAAATGTTTCTGAGTTCCAGGTCGAGCAATTAAATAGTTTTTATTTTGAAAAAGTACATTGAATGATAAATTCACCAAAAAAAAAACTGTTTCTATTTCAAGCCAAATTAAAGGAATAAACTAGGAAAACCAGCCTCAGAAGTATTTTGTTCATTTGAATACACATTTAAG
>BGPR01026649.1:0-21359 GCA_013235015.1 Araneus ventricosus | reverse complement strand
ACATTCCTTTTTCAATCAAAAACACATTGCCCTATATTTTGTTATACACGAGGCTCACGCACTCACATAAAGGATGATGCAATCATACATTCCTTTTTCAATCAAAAACACACTGCCCTATATTTTGTCATACTTTATACACGAGGCTCAAGCACTCGCATAAAGGATTGTGCAATCATACATTCCTTTTTCAATTAAAAAAACACTGCCTATATTTTGTCATACTTTATACACGACATAAGGGATGGTGCAATCGTACATTCCTTTTTCATTCAGAAACACACTGCCCTATATTATGTTATACTTTATACACGACATAAGGGATGATGCAATCATACATTCCTTTTTTAATCAGATCAATGTTATTTCATTTATTTATTCAATTTAAATTTACAATATCATAAAAATGTGCAAGAAAGTGCAAAAAAAAAGTGAAAGCATTTTCATCTGTGACAACATTTACATTATAAACTTGGTTAACGCGAGAGAACGCGCTTCCTTAGCGAACGCCAAGACGCGCGGGGTTCATAGAATGACCCCAAACTAAGATTCAACCCTGCGCTGTTAAAATCATTATATTTTTAGTCGGAAAAATAACGCTTTTGACTTTTAGACATTAAGAATACAGTGCCGAACACAAATTAAATATATTCCATTATTATTCACTAATAAAGCAAGGATTTCTAGAGGTTCATTTTTCGCGCATCTCTTTCACGTGAGAAGTGAGGTGCGCATTTCTCGATAAATATATTTGTGCACTCTACACTTAAATGTATCATGATGAACAACTCCCAACTCTTCACAGGGCTTGTCACATCTTTCTCTGGCCCTTTTGTTCCAGGTAAGCGCGATACAATATTATGACAACGAATATTTTGCCTAAATTTTGTTTTTCTCCACTCAATGCCCTCTTCTGATGAAAGCAATTCCAAGTTATTCGCATCTTCATTTCCAGAATCTCCATCCTATTCCGATTCCGCATCATGTTCGCAGAAACGTTTATGATCTGAAAAACCTCTTGTAAAACATCCTGAGGTCCTTTTTTAAAGTGTGGATCTTCATCACTTCCAACTTCAGCAAGAAGTTTACGTAAACGCTCCATTTCTTTTTCTTATGGAGTTGGCATTGTGAGAAACAGTTAAATGCTTCAATTCGTCAAGGAAAATAACGAGCTGACCGTATCAGCTACGTTTAATAACTGGTCTGTGGAACAAACGGAAAGACGCAAGGAGTCATTTTATAACCCCAGTAACTGACCAAACGCGTACTGGGGGACGAAAAATTCCGGAAATTCTAATACTCAGTACTTCTTCAGTAATACTTCTAAATACTCAGAATAGGCAGAGGGGGTGACTAATTCATATACTGATAAGAAAGGAATGAACAGGTGGCTAGTTTTCTAGGAATCTGAGCTTTCCGAGTGCTTGGGGTCATAAAATGACCCTCGCGCGTCCTCCTGGGTAAAGTTTAGTTATATTAATGTCCCGCTTTGAAGCAACTCGACGGCTATTTTGGGACGGACCGCAGAATTTTGAACCGCTGTCAGATGACGAGGGCGAAACTTGAGCTGGCAACTCCCTCTCCAAACTTCCTCACTACACCAGAAGATGGCGTTTGATCCGCGTCAGATTTAGCGTGAACCAGTCCCACAAAGGCCACTGCTCTTCAGTGGAATCGGGTTCCGAAGCTGGAGCCCTCAGGCCCCAGAGCCGGGACCTTACCACTAGGCCACCGAGGCCCACCCTAAACATAGAAATTGTCTCATGGTTTGAGAAAAATTATTATAATTCTTTGCTAATGTAATTCTCCGTGATTGAAGTTTATTGGGCCGAAAGTGATCGAGATGCTCCGAAGTTATGTGGTGATAAAACATCCGCTATTTCAATAAAGTTTTTCATATCACTGTTCGGAATACTGATAAAAGCCCCCATTGGTCATGAAATTATTTATTATTTCCTATGGAATAGTTTTTTGTTTTTTTATTTCAGATTTATAGACCATTTTCCGGTAACCCTCCGATTTTAACAATCCTCAAATCCATTTCGATACTACATCAAACGCGAAGTTCAAATCAATTCTTTCTTCAGCATACAAAGCGTTGAATTCTGTATTTTCTTCGAGTTCATTTGATTCTCTATATTTAAACGGCTAAATTCCAAATGGAACGATTGCAATTAGCTAAATCGTTTTCTTAATTTAATTGCCAGTGATTATCTATATCGTTCGGTTAAAAATGTAACCGCCAAACAAGTCTCAGAAATCGACTAAAAGAATGATAACAAACAATTATGGCAGCCTTTCCACAAAATGAGGCTCTTATTTTAAATGAACATTGTGAGCTACAGCAATGGGAACATCAAATTTAATGTTTTCAAAGTTTTCTTAAGCCATAACATTAAAAGACTCTGCGTTAATTATTAATAAAAATCTTCAAACAGAGTGTTGAAATTTTGAAGATTCCCATTGACGAAGCATTATACAGGAAGTCTGTCGGTATAGCGGAAGTTATACATTACCCCTACGAAACAAAAGAGAAAACTCATCCATACTAATCTATTTCTTACCATAACGGAGAAAAAATGAAAGAAAGATCAGAACTGATACAAGCAGAATGTTTTGATTTTGAAAAAAAATACTATTTCTTCTATGTCTAACTTGACGACTCTGTCTAATAGAATGAGGGCAGTTATCCGAACTGTAAATCGGGAAATAAAATCACCCTTATTTAAGATATTTTAAATCACTTAGATCTTATTTAGATGAGTTTGCTGACGTTTAATGATATCCACAGTTCTTGTGATGCTGCTCTGATTTTGGCGATATACATAACTTATTATATCGTGAGGTTGAAATCTTACTTCATAGGAGTTTATTTGTTTATGGATTCACCGCTCAGTCAGCAAGTATATTTCCAATGGCTGCGAGCAATGATTCTCAGGAGTCAGCAGATGAATTCAGGGTAAGTGCTTCTAAGCTTTACAATTCATGGTGCAGCTTTATATACGGCATCACTGGTGATAATTTTGTTTCGGCGACTTTTGTCAACAGCTTCAATATAGGACCCCATTGGCGATATTTTGTTTTGGCGACTTAAAAACACGATGCTCGGTTAGGCGACAAAAAGTCGCGGTTGAAATCTAGAAGTTGGCACACACCCTTAAAACGCCGCCAAATCGCCAAAGCAAGACGTTGGCCGTTGCACTTAATTGGGGCAAAATCTCCATAGCCAATGATAGTAATGCTTGCATTAGCTTTGGCGACTTGGCGCAATTTTAAGAGTGTGTACCAAATTCTGGATTTCAACCGAAGTCGCCAATACAAGATTATCGCCAGTGATGCCGAATGTAAAAGTTGTTCCCAATTCGGTTGAAATCTAGAAGTTGGTACACACTCTTACGCCGCCAAATCGCCAAAGCAATAACTTGACCTCTACACTTCGTTGACGCCAATTCGCCAAACGTAAGGAAAGTAATACTTGCATCTGCTTTGTTGACTTGGCACCATTTTAAGAGTGTGTACCAACTTATAGATTTCAACCCCCAATTCATGTTACATTTTTAGTCAGAACCATGAGTTAACGCCATTTCATTTATATAAATCGTAATAAAAATGAGTTAGATAAGAGTACGGTAAGGTTCCGTCGCCAAGTTCGCCACAGTTTCGCAAACCGTTTGATCTTTATTCTTTTAAATAAAATAACTATTTTAGCGATTTATCTCTTGAAAATATTCAAGTTTGGGGTACAGCTTTGATATATGGAATCACTGGCGATATCTTGTGATTTCGGCGACTTTTTACGTTTGGCGCCGAAAGACGCCATTTTCCAGGTCGGAAGTAAAAAAATAAGCTAGATTTCTAACATTCAGTGAAAAAGGTAAGACGATAATTTCCTTTTGGCGACTTTTTTCAACAGCTTCATTATAGGACCCCATTGGCAATATTTGTTTTGGCGATTTAACGAACCGACAAATTTTTGCTCGTTTCTCGGAATAATCTCTAGAATTCCTGTTTCATTCGTTAAGAAATGTAACCGGCAATGGATATGGTCTGCAACCGCCTCTAGATGCATCTAGAGTATATTTTAGAGAGTGTAACTTACATTTTGACAATTTAAAAAACAAAAAAAATTATAGAAGATGTTCTTTCAAAGGACGAGGGATGTTTTGAAAAAAGTGTTAAACTAAAAAAGCATATATTGTCTTCTGCAGCATATTTGAAGCCAGCGTATCCGTGTGACATATGGTTCCAGCAGAGAAATGCGAGTAGCACTCTTTTGGTGGAGTTGACGGTACCCACTTACTTCGTTCCTCTTAGGATCGCCAACTCTTTGCCGCCAAGAACGGAGAGGAGAGAACATTTGTTTTGGATGCGTCGAGATGTTTTAACGAGTGACAAGCGCGCATGCGCACAAATTGATCCTGTCATCGGTATTTTGCTTATCAGGCTATATTGCGCCACGTTTCGATTGGACTGTTTTGTTCAACTCTTCGATGTGATTGGTCGATAAATTCGAATTTGAATAAAACTTCGTTTGGAATTCTTCGGATGGAATATCGGTTCAGTACCGTGTATGTTATTCTGTGTATTTCGTTCCTCAATGAATACGCGAAGCTACGAGTATTCCGCTATGCGGAAAGCGAAGCCGCTGATATTTTTTAAGTTAAAAAATTTGCCCGGTACACGCTTGCAATGCCGCAGGCATTGCGTGCGGAATTTCAACTTTTGGGACTTTTTTAAAAAACCTAGATTCCTAACATTCAATGAAAAAGCGAAGCTACTAGTTTCCTGCTATGCTGGAAGTAAAGCTGCTGATGTTTTTCTAAGTTAAAAAAATTTGCCCGGTACACACTTGAAATGCCGCAGGCATTGCGTGCTCAATCTCTCGTTTTCAGGTGACGCATGCGCAAGAGAGCAATAAAAAGCGCACTGCACATCAAAAACAGTATTTGGCGATGGAACATGAAATTGCGCCAAGAAAAATTGGCGAGAAACAGGTGGATACCGTAAACTCCATATTTACCGGTAGCATTGTTACTCCAGTTACAGAATGCGAATGCTTTTAAATTTAATTTTGGGACTAGATGATTCTCAGTCATTCCTTTAGATTCTTGCCAGCAACTTTGAAACCCTTTTAACAGACAGATCCGATAAAAACCTTAAGAGATATAACCAGGGCAGCGCTACATTGTCTGCAACCGTCACTGGACGCATATAGAGTATACTTTGAAGCGTGTAACTTACATTTGAAAGTTTTAAAAAGTGACAGAATATAAATGCTTTATTCAGTGCAGTGCAACCCCGCTTAACCGAGCTAAAGGGGGAGAAACCGTTTCGTACTAAGCCATGAACATCTATCACTATTTTGTATCTAATTATAGTAAGAAATTCCGAAATGTTTTGAGTGTAAGACGAATTCAAGACTCTCTTTGTGTGTTGGGTGCAGTAGCGAATCTAGGATTCGGGTCGGGGGGGGAGGGGGCTGAGGTCATAAAAATTTTGTATTGTCGTGATGAAAGTAAAATCTGAAGGCTAAAGTAAACCAAAACTCTTTAACTTTACAGACTTTACTCACCTGACAATAAGAATCATAAAAAACAATACAATACTTTCGATAATTTAATAAAAATTACAATGAAATAACTAGCCAAAAAATGTCTTCGACCATGCCAAAGCTACAAGTACAAGTGGAATGACTACAAAAGTAGGAAAATTTTCGAGCCAGTCAAGCCAGAAAGTAATGTTGAAACGACTTTATTATTTTTTAAAAGAGATAAATTAAGAAAAAACAGGTTGTAATGATGTTAAATAAAATCAAGAATTCGGGCTTGGCTCTGGGGGGGGGGCTGGGTAGCCCGACCCCCCCCCCCCCCCTGGATTCGCCACTGGTTGGGTGTATGCTCTTTATTAAAGTTAATCGTCAATGCTCTGGACAGGCACAGGTAAACAATATCGTAATCAGAGGGGAGCCAGTGGGGGCTCCGGAGTGCCCACGTCCCCTCCTGTCGGGGATGCTGTGCCTCTCCCCCATGTGGACAAATTTTTGTATTCCGTTCAAGCAATTGGGTATTCAATCATTATATAAAGAGTTATAGTAAAAATTTTAGAGGGTCATCTTTATGCCCCTCCCGCTGTATAGCAGGTCGTGTCCCCCTTGTAGGGTGACCCTGCTCCCCCGTCGGGGGGGGGTCACTAACGCCACTCCTGATCGTAATTGATGCTATTAATATTTATTACTTTTAATTCTAGCATTCTAAAATTAATTGTACTGCCCTTTTGGGGGGAGCTTAAAAGAAAAAAGTGGGGATATAGTTGCAAAAAAGTCCCGCCTTCGCGATTATTTCCGTCCACTACAGTACGTATTTTCTGGATTTGCAATTCCAGAGGTTAACCAGGGGTTACTGTAAGCAGTGGCGAATCCAGAGGGGGGGATATCGGGCTACAGCCCCCCCAGAGCCAGGCCAGAATTCTTGATTTTATTTAAAATCATTACAACTGTTTTTCCTTAATTTCCCTCTTTAAAAAAAGAATAATAAAAACGTTTCGATATTGCTTTCTGGCTATACAGGCTCGAAAATTTTCCTACTTTTGTAGTCATTCCACTTGTATTTGTAGTTTTGACGCGGTCGAAGACGTTTTTTGGCTAGTTATTTCATCGTAATTTTTATTAAATTATCGAAAGTATTCTATTGTTCTTTATGATTCTTATTGTCAGGTGAGTAAAGTCTGTAAAGTCAAACAGTTTTGGTTTACTTTAGCCTTGATATTTGACATTCGTCACGACGATACAAAAGTTGTATGCCCTCAGCCCCCCTTCCCCCCGACCCGAATCCTAGATTCGCCACTGACTGTAAGTGTTTTTTTATCTAAGGAACAAGAGAGCTTAGATTAAAGTGAAAATACTGCTAAACTTCAGAAGCATATCTCGTCTTCTGCAGCATGTTGAAGCCAGCGTATACGTGCGACAGGTGGTTCCAGAAGAAACGCCTCTGCGAGGAGTGGAGGAATGTGGGCAGCACTGTCACTTTCGCACTTGCAACGCCTCCCCCAGAAATGGTGGGCAGGGTGAGAATCGAGTGGTTTCAGAGATTCCACTTCCTGAATCAGACTGCGAAGGAGAAGAACATAACCTACTCCATCAATCCAAGTAAGAAAACTGCAATAAATCATCAATTTCTGTGTCGGAATCTTATACGAGTTGGTCCGTAAGTTGCAGGAGTCTATATATGTGAATAAATTTGTGGTATTTAAAATAATTTATGGTACTTCTCCTTTTTTCAGATTTAAAACTTGAACTATTTAGTACTAGAAAATCACCCGTCATGATATGGCGGGTGCAAATTGCCTCTTCATTCGAGAGATTTCCAGTCAAATTTGACGTGTTTAAATAGATATATATGCGAGTGAAATGCTTAACCTCTGATTGAAAACAAATAAAATAAACATATATTTTATGACAGGAAATATTTTTTTTTTATATATTTCTTTATTCAAAAAACCTCTTGGTAAACAACCTTCTGTGTGAAGTATTTTTCGTTATTTCACAATTTTCCTTGTACTTCAGATGTCTAATCAAAGATGTCTTCTCTGCTTGTCAAACGTTGCCAAAAAATATTATCAAATTATGTCATCACGATTGCAATAAATAATGAGATGCATCGTGGCGTCCAAACTATATCACGCGCGTGACATACCACTGACGTGATTTACTACTTTCTATTAAAAAACGGAAATTAATTTGAAATATGCGATTAATATAATTTAAAATTTCTCGGGAACTATTGATCACAGCGAGATAAATTTTATATCAATCGATAGAAAATTTTATTTCGCTATTTTATAGCTATTAAACTGGAAATGAGAACGACAATTACTTTTTAAAATTTAAAATGATTGAAATTTAGGTTCTCTAACAATGAAATAATGCTGTTTAACGTCTCGCAGTGCTATGGGGCGAGTTTTATTGTTGGTGACGTCAGAGCGTTACCGAGAGATCTGGGCTATTATATTAGTAATGACCCAACAAAAATCAAGTGGAATTTGGTTTTGAAAATAGTTGTACTCTGAAGTTTTGGATGTTGGAGTTTGAACTCAAACATATTGGAGATAATTTTAGACAAGAAATGCATTCGCTATGAGTAGTGTACAAAACTTAATTGTGAGGTTCCGTGAGTAAGGTTCAAAGCTAGCTTGCCTTGTAACAACAAGCCACTTTCCATCACTGATAAACAAAATGTTCAGCCCGCGCGATCCATTTCTTTCCCTAAAATGGTTGTGACGTGTTCTTCGAGTCAAGCTAATTGCCCGATCATTTTCAAAATAAAATTCCACCAGTTTGTCTTTTTTGTTATAGTAAATCTTCTAAATTTAAAGCTCAAATATCTGAAAAGAAAATTAAATAAGACAAGAAAATTCGACGGGAGGCTGTCTCTGCGAAACTGCCGCTGGAATTGAGGGGCGTAGACTTACTTACCTCACTCAACTGTGACTAAAGTTGTTCTATGTGACTAAAGTAGCTCTATGTGATTTTGACCCATGACCTTTCTCTGTTAAATGAAACTAAAGCCAACTCAACTCAATTAAATCGTTGGAAAGGACGGCTCAATTAAGTCAACAATTGTTAATAATAATTAATTAAAGACAGTTCATTAATCGATTACTCAACTGTGACTTTTTTCTGACTAAAGTAGCTCTATGTGACTTTGACCTATGACCTATGCTCTATGACCTTTATCTGTTAAATAAATTAATCTGAAATGAATTAATTATAAATCTGTTAAAATCCAGTTGATATACCACTCACAACCGATACGTGCGCACGCATCTGTCGCTGTGACGTCATCAAAATTCTTCGTGATTTTCACCAACTTTACAACTCGACTGTGTCTAAACCATAATTACAAATTCCAAAATTATTTTTGCAATCTTCAATGTCAACCTTCTTCTGTGAAATGAAATGAAAACCAAATCTCTATGTTATTTGGTTTTGGAGCCATAAGTGTTTAAAAATACCACAAAAAGCGTCTTATTTTTTTCCTTTCCCGACACACCATTAGAGCACTATGAAGAGACGTAAATCTACGTCAAAATCTTACTGTTAACATTAATGAGATGCTTACGGATCAACCTGCACATGTGAGCCATACTTTTAGTTCCATGCTATAGTGAACTTCGATTTCGGAGGTCACGATTTACAACCTTGCATCTAGAATATATGCATGAACGAGTTTTCTGTTTTGTTTATTTTGAATTCGAAGAACTTCCGTTTTCCGGTAACCCTCCAATTTAAGGAATCGCCAAATCAATTTGGATACTGTGCCAACATTTTAAGGCTAGTGATTATCTAAATCATTTAGTTGAAAATTTAAATCAAACAAGCCGAACAAAAAAACACCAAAAAGAGCGATAGTGAGCAATTATGACAGCCTTTCCACAAAATGAGTCTCTCATTTTAACTAAAAATTGAGAGCTACAGCAATAGGAACTGGATATTCTCAAAGTATCCTTATGCCATAACACTGAAAAACTCTATTTCAAACATTATTTAACCCTTTCCGGCGTAAGACATTAATTTTTTTAAAAATACGATGAAAAAACATCATGAATGGGCTTAGTTTATTGTTTAGACATAGAATTTACAATAAACCCCACCTCTTCCTATGGAGGGGTCGTTTCGTTGTCCTTCTTTGGGGGCACACCCCCTCATATGAGGGCCCCTTTGGACACAGCCATCTTGATACGCTCAAAAAATAACGTTAAATTTTACTCAAAATCACGAAACTTCTAAAATATTGGTGAAAAATTATCGAGTAAATTTGCTAAAATTGTAAAATTCAAGAACTAAAAAAAAATCCTATCTCTGAGTCAAGAAATTTGAGCATTTTAAATCTATAATTTTTCGGAAATGAAAGCAAAATTTCACTGTGCTGCCATCTACATTCTAAAAGGAGAACTACCAGCTGCCTTTTTCTGCAATTTTCAGGGTTTCAAAGTGGAAATGGTTTTTTTTAGAAAACTGTAAAGTTGGTGTTCTCTTTTGCAGCCACTGCGCCGGAAAAGGTTAACATCTCCAAACAGAGTGTTGAAATTTCGAAGATTCCCATTGACGAAGCTTTACATCGGGAATCGATCGGTATAGCGAAACTTCTACATTACCCATATAAACAAAACAGAAAACTTTCCCATACCTTACAGTATCTCTAACTATAACGAAGGGAAAATTCACCAACCATTTATTCATTTGTTTCTGTAGAGGATCCTCCGTGGAATATGGTCATCGGCAGCGAAGGCCGTGAGCTTCGTATAAGCCCCATCACTGAATCCGACATCATGGTTAACTATTTCATTGCCGTTGCTCATTTCGAACGCGGGTCACCGAAGCGAAAACTTAACTTCGCAATCCAAGCCATGCCTACAGGTAAGATATTAATACGAGATAATTAGTTTTTGCAAGTTTAACTCATTAACCAGCGGCGGATTTTTGCACAGGCGTTAGAGGCCTCGTGACTCGAGATCCTCGTGGGCCTCAAAATGTATGTCGTCACGTGTATCTCGATACTAAGCCGATGGCGAATTTAAAACGTTGGGTAGGAAAGGGGCCTTAAAACAATTTTTCGCCTGTGGCATTATATTGCTAAAATCCGCCACTGTCTTTAATCCATTCCGAACCGCTCATGGTTACTATAAAAGATTCATTCATTTTCAAAACGTCTAAAGTTCAATATTCAAAAGTATTGCACGTACAAATATGAGTGATATATCAAAATAACTGCAAACTCATCAAGTTTGTATTGTGTACACCAGGTGGCCGCACGAATTCACTGTCTTTCAGTAACTCCCAAAATGGAGGCAGGCCGCACTATCCATTGTTAAGGTCTCGGCCTTACGACCGGAGAGTTCCAGGTTCGAAACCTGATTCTACTGAAGATACGTCGTGTATTGGGCCTGTTGCACGCTAAATCATACGTAGGGGGCCAATCGTCCTCTCTGTGGTGTGGTACGGAACATTGGGGAGTGGGTGCCAGCTCAGGTGCGTCCTCTTTATATGACCTTGTCTCAAATCACGAGGTCAGTCCTAAAATAGCTCTAGTGTTTCGTGAAAACGGGACTTTAATATAACTAAACTAAACTAAACCAAAATGGAGGCAAAGCGAGGAAAGAGGTTTTGTGTGTTAAAATATGGGCCTTGATCCCTTGCCGATCCTTGCCCCCAGGCCATCACTCCACTTAACTTTGTGACCCCTTCGCCCCTAGTCACCCAATTTTAACGCCCACCCCTTCTTCGTCCCCCAGGTCATCTCCACTTAACGTCTTGCACTTTTTTCGTCCTCTGTCATCTAATTTAACGCTCGTGACTTCTTCGCCCCCCAGGTCATCTAACGTTATTACCTTGTGACTTCTCTGTCCCTCATGATTCATCCAAATCTAACGCCTTGTGACTCTTCTTCTGTCCCTACTAGCTATCTTAATTAACGTCTTGTAATTTCGTCCTCTCTAGGTATATCATTCTTAATTAATGCCTTGTGGACTTCTTCTGCCCTCTTAGGTTACTCCAGTAATTCTAATCGCCTTGGGTTCTTCGTCCCCAGGTCAATGAATTTAACGCTTTCTGTGGATTCCCTTTCTGTCCTCTGTGGCTGTCATTCCATCTAACGCCTTGTGGACTCTTTCTGCCCCTTGTGGTCATCGAATTTAATGCCCAGCCTTCTTTCGGCCTCTAGGTCATTTATAAATTAATCGCTCTTTCTGTGGACTTCTTTCGCCTCTAGGCTACTGCCTTTGTGATCTTTCTTTGCCCTCTAGGGTCACGAATTCTAATGTTTTGATTCTCATCCCCTAGGGCTTACCTGAATTTAACAGTTTTAGACTTTGCCTCAGGTTATCAATTTAATGCCTTTGGATTCTTCTGCTCCTAGGTCATCTTAATTAACGCCTGTAGATTCTCTTTCGCTCTAGGTCATCTAATTTAACGCCTTGTGAATTCCCTCTGCCCCCCCAGGTTACTGAATTTAGACGCCTTGTGATCTCTTCTGCCCCCCCCAGGTCACTGAATTCTAACGCCTTGTGACTCTTCGCGTCTCCCCTTGGTGTTACCGAATTACCCGCCTTGATTTCTTCTGCCCCCCCCCTTATGGCTTCCACTTTGTAACGCCTTGTGACTTCTGCCCCCAGGTCATCACTGACACTGACCGCCTTGTGACTTCTTCCTTTGGGGACATATTAAGGACCTTGTTTTTGTTCCCCCACCACCAAAACAATTATGAGAGTTCAGGGAACGGATCCATGCTGCATGGATGACCATTGACAGGATGACGATACAAAATGTGTGGAACGAGTTCGACTACCGCCTGGACGGGTGTCGAGTGACCCAGGGGGCACTCATGGAACATTTGCATAATGTG
The DNA here is from genome assembly GCA_013235015.1 of Araneus ventricosus. Lineage (NCBI taxonomy): Eukaryota > Metazoa > Arthropoda > Arachnida > Araneae > Araneidae > Araneus > Araneus ventricosus. Next base: position 8,961 of record BGPR01026649.1, on the reverse strand, counting down.
CAGAAAACTTGATGAGTTTGCGGTTGTTTTCATACATCACTCACATTTTTGTACATGTAATACTTTTGAATATATATCGTTTTAAAAATGAATACAGTGTGTCCTTAAAGTCATGGTACAGTTATGAACGCTTGTTGTGGCGAATAGAAACGAAACGAAAGGTTGAAACTTGCGCTACAGGACAGTATCCTAAAGAGTGTCTGTAGTGCAACGGTGTGCGCGCGCAGGTGATGACGCAACACCACGCACCACTGTGACGTCAAACATCTACCTTGACGTGTTACAATTGTATGCAGTTCGACAATTTCCAGAAGGTGTCATCTTTCAACAGGACGGCGCTCCTCCACTCTACGGCAACATTGTTCGTGGGTTTCTGGATACAACATTCCCCCAGCGGTGGATAGGCAGGGGTGCTGTCATGGCATGGCCACCACGATCCCCGGACATAACGCCATTTGACTTTTACTTGTGGGGTTATGTGAAGCAACATGTGTACAGTTCAACAACATTAATCATTTAAAACAGAGAATCACGGACGTTATTCACTCTGTTACACCAGACGTCCTTCCCCGTGTGTGGGAAGAACTGGACTATCGTTTAGATGTGTGCAGGGCAACAAATGGAGCCCACATCGAACAGGTACGCAAACCTGGAGAGTTTTCTTTTTATATGGTGAAGATGTCACCCGTCTATCTTGTTTCGTTGCTTTCCTGTGACCGGTCAAAAGTGCACCGTGACTTTGCGGACACACTGTAAATCTTTTATAGCAGCCCTGAGCTAATCCTGTCGACAACAAATACGATTTCCTGCTAATTACTCATAAAATAAGACAAAAACGTGATTTCAGAAAAAAACTTTTTATTTTTTAAAATATGAAAGATTGCGAAAACGCAACGTCAGTCCAATGCAGTATATGCAAAGCAAAATATAATAAATCGACCATTATTTAAAACGGAAATGTTCTCTAGACATTGTATAACAAAGTGGAATGACGTTGCGTTTTCCCAACATTATTTAAAACACCAACTTCTAAGATGAAAATAAAAAAAAAAATGTTAAGGCGTAAGACTACTTTACTCGCGTGACTCTTTTGTTTCTCGAAGTTTCTCGTAAGTTTTTAAGTTTAAGTAAGTTTATTTGTAACTTCTGTTGTTACCCTTTATCTCTAAAATAAAACATTAGTTATGTTTTTAACATATGTAGTTATATAGAGGATCGCGTCACCAATTCACGCTTATTTTTGCCCAACTTTGCGACTCGGTAGTCGCTGAACTACAATTCCGATTTTCAAATTTTTTTGTAATTTTTGTTATTACCCTTTATCTCTAAAATAAGATATTAGTTATGTTTTTAAAATAAGTATTTACCGAGATATATAGGATCTCCCATACCAAGTTTTGTGGCCTTTTGACGCGCGAATCAAATTCCTTCCTGAGTCCCCAATGGGAGGAACGTAGTCTTACGTTAAAACATAGGCTTATTTGTTGACGCCATTTTGTTTTGAAGATTTCTATATATATGCAAATCCCGGATGAAATCACCATTCGACTTGGGGTGCCCTTTATTATTCGGTTGTGAAACTAAACGATAATATAAATAATAATCGATACATTTTTTCAAATGGCTGGCCAACTCACAAATCAACAGCTTTGGCAACCTATGTATTAGAGTATTTAAATTTTGTTGAAAAAGTTTCGTCATACTTTTACCGTTTTGTGTCAAATCATTTTTAACCCCTTCTTGGCCGGGGTCGCATGTCGTACGTTCGGCTCTTTTGTGTCCGTACGCTATTTAAATCCGTAATTAAGTCAACGTGACAATTAATTTTAAACGCAAAAATAACCTGGTCATGATTAAATATCTCAAGTATCCTTTGCCATCTTGAATAGATTGAAATGATTAACAAATATCTCAAATGGGGGGGGGGTTGTCATGTAATTAAGAAGTAAAATGAAAACGTAGGGCAAGGGGTTAAACTTTCTTACCCTCGAGGTTCTGAAACTATTGGGGAAAAGGTTGGCGTGTCATCCCAAATGACTAATTCGAAGCACAAATCCGACTCCATGTGGTGAAAAACAAAATTATATTTATTCGCAACACTCTACGAACAACAACATTATCGTTCGTGTTCTCACAGGCAACTGTCTGAAAAAACACTCTGACGGAACAAAGATCCGCACCGCCATCTAGTGATCGGTTGTTTTACAAAATATCAATGATAATAAGCAGTTGCAATAAAAATGATACAATTACAAGGAGAAAAAATACAATTACAAGGAGAAAAAACACGATTACAATGAGAAAAAATACAAAAATACAATTACAATGAGAAAAAAATACAAAAAATACAATTACATAGAGAAAAAATACAAAAAATACAATTACGATGAGAAAAAAATACAATTATAAGGAGAAAAAATACAATTACAATGAGAAAAAATACAATTACATTGAGAAAAAACACAAAAAATACAATTACAATGAGAAGAAATACAATTACAATGAGAAAAAATACAATTACAATGAGAAAAAATACAATTACAATGAGAAAAAAATACAAAAAATACAATTACGATGAGAAAAAATGCAATTATAAGGAGAAAAAATACAATTACAAGAAGAAAAAATACAATTACAACGAGAAAAAATACAATTACAACGAGAAAAAATACAATTACAACAGGTAGGGCACCTCAGTACTCCCTTCCCAGCAACGACGATGCGGTTTACAAGAACTGCGCATGCATTGTCATTGCATACGGCTAAAATCTAGCTGGGAAGTTCGCCTAGATTTCGTCTTATATGGCAATGCCATATGAGTTTTAAGAGTGACCTTCCCAGAAGGTATTGTAATATCACTGTCAGCAGAAACAAATGATGGCTTCAGTCTATCGATAGAAATATCGACAAGGTTTCCTTTAATGTTCACTGTATACAACTTGTCCCCGCGCTTCACAACTGCATAAGGTGGCTTAAATCCTTTTCGTACACCATCGCTTCTGACAAAAACGCGGGTACTAGTTTTTAAGCCTTGTGCGACGAATGGTTTCACAATATGATGTGATTTTGTTGGCGCCTCACTATCTTAAAGGTGAACCGCAAATGTTTTGCTATTTCAGTTTGTTGCACTATTTCTCGTATTTATATATCTTGTTTTGGAAGTTGGGAAGAGGCCTGGAAACTTGCATTGCCCAAGGGCACAAATAGGGCTTACTTCGGCCCTGATGACCGCATGTGTCGTTACAGTTTCTTGAATGAAATAAACCGAAATTTTTCTATTGAAATTTCTCCGAAAACTAGGGGTTATTATAGGTATGGTTCTTTCTCCCTTTTCTTTCTGTATGAGTGAGGAATCAAGCTATGCAGAGTTCAACAGTCATGACGGGTGTTATCATAAACTAGAAAATCACCCGTCATGGTATGGCGGGTGCAAATTGCCTCTTCATTCGAGAGATTTCCAGTCAAATCTGACGTGTTTAAATAGATATATATGCGAGAGAAATGTTTAACATTGATTGAAAACAAATAAAGTAAACATATCTTTTATGACAGGAAATATTTTTTTTATTTACATATTTCTTTATTCAAAAAATCATCGTGGCATCCAAAAAATCCATCGTTGTATCCATCCGTGACGTCCAAACTATATCACGCGTATGATATACCACTGATGTAATTTACTACTTTCTATTCAAAATCGGAAATTAATTTGAAATATATGATTGATATAATTTAAAATTTCTCGGGAACTATTGATCATAGCGAGATACATTTTATATCAAACGATAGCAAATTTTATTTCACTATTTTAGAGCTATTAAATTTGAAATTAGAACGACAATTACTCGTTTAAATTTAAAATGACTGAAATTTAGGATCTCTAACAATGGAATAATGCTGTTTAACGTCTCGCAGTGCTATGGCACGAGTTTTATTGTTGGTGACGTCAGAGCGTTACCGAGAGACAGATCTGGGCTATTATATTAGTAATAACTGCAGAAAATAGGGCAGCATCTCTAGTAATACTTCTCTCATCTTCTAGATATAGGACTGGTCTATCCAGGGGACACAGTTACCATCCACATGCCTTCATACGTCAGCCTCCCAGCAGAATCCATGACCTATCTGTGGCAAATGGAAGGAGTCAGCATTTTCCTGCCAAGCAACATGCGGCCGAGTCGATCGGGGGCTTCTTTGACGGTGTTCGAATTGCGCAAGGAGCAGGAAGGCATACTGGCGTGCGCAGTTTTCACCAATCTGGGAATCTTTGCAACTCAAAAGCGCTTTGTCATCAAAAATGTCGAAAGCGGTAAGTTTGTTGAGTGTGTAACGGTTTAAGTTGCTATTAAGAATGTTCTGGAAACATTTTGGGATATGTCTTAAAAGCAATTTTAAAATAAACCATAATCTCTGTCGTAGAGCGAATAAACACTCTAGTAAATTCGCACTAAAGCCTCGAAATAACACATACAGGGGAATCTCCCTATAACGAAATCGCTTGGTTCCAGTTGAAAAATTCGCTATAGAGAAAATTTCGTTATACGGAGATTAGAGATTTTTGCAGTTATTTAAGTAAATGTTACAAACCTTTTAGTATGTGCGACAAGTTCAAAAATATTTAATTATGACCTTCAATTAAAAATGAAGTAATATTTATTATAAATTTGTTAAAATTATACTAATTTTTATTGTATAAACAAAATGCTCAAAAGTGAAGACAACTCACCAATTTAGAGAATAATATGTACTAGTACGGATAAACAATACAATGGGTATTGTCATACCCATTTGCTGTTTCCATCCCTACTCCACCCCGATTCTTGGAATCTTGACCAATAGAAATGTTGCTCCCTCTGTAGAAACCCAGGTCCCCACAACTGCATTACCCTTCACATAGCATTCTATTGTTGTGTGTTATCGCTGGAATGAACAATGCGAGTGGTTGCACGTGTGAGCGATTTGTTTGCACAGAAATGAGCAACTTTCTTCAAAAATGACAAAAATCGAAAAGATAAAGGTTTGAAAAAATTCATTATAGGGAGACAACCACTTCGTTATATGGAGAATATTTTGAATGTTATTTAACATTCCGATTAAAAATTTCGTTATAGGGAGAAATTCGCTGTACTGTATATACAGCGTGTCCACGCTTATCGTGGTCCAATAGCTAATTTCTAAATCGTTAGATATAGACATATAGTTCCAATTGAAAAAATGCTTTAAATGAAGGGAAAAATTATAATATAGGTTTTTTGAGTGAATAAATATAGTCCTGAAAAAGTTACGAATTCTAACTTTTTATACGGTCCCCCGGTCCTATCGGTCATATTTGGTGAAATATTTTTGACACTCTAATATTTTAATCAAAAAAATCCCATACTTCTGCGACTAAAACTGACCGAGTTATGGAGCTTTGAATATCGCTGACTTAGACCACTTTACACCATTTCAATAGCCGTCTCGAAGACGATCTACCAATCAGTGCACAGCACTTGCTCGACACATAAAGGAAAAACAATTAAAATGGAAGGAAATGGAACAGAACTCGAATGGCGAACTTTTTCGAAGACCACTCGCCATCGGAGTTCTAATATGGATAAATTTTCTCTCAAGGGTATGACCACAAAATCAAAAAAATATACCTCCCTGTGGCCTGAATTTATCCATTAACTGAAATATAGGAAATAATCCCTTTGGAAAAAGAAAAACTTAATAAAGTCCTTTATAAGAAATCCAATAGAGAGACTAGAGAACGTAAATATTTACCCTCTGCCGAAAGAGAAGCAAGAATGACGCTATCAAAAAACATACAAGAACAAAGGAAGTTAAGGTCTAGAGGCTAGCATACGTAGCTCCATCTATGTAGAAAAATTCGAACCAATTAAAAGAAGAATAAAAATATTAGCTCCATCTATGTAGAAAAATTCGAACCAATTAAAAGAAGAATAAAAATATTAGCTCCATCTGTAGAAAAAATTCAGACCAACTAAAGAAGAATAAAGAAAATATTAGCTCCATCTGTAGAAAGAATTCAGACAACCAATTAAAGAAGAATAAAAAAATATTGGCTCATCTATGTAGAAAATTCAAGACCAATTAAAAGAAAGGCAAAATAATGGCCATCTATGTGAAAATTCGAACCAATTAAAGAAGAATAAAATGTTAAAATATCTATGTAGAAAAATTTGAATAGCAATTAAAGAAGAATAAAATATTAAACTCCATCTATGTAGAAAAATTCGAAACAATTAACAGAAGAATAAAAATATTTAATTTTAATATCTTTTGTTAAATTAATATATTAATATAAAAGTTTGTCAATTTAATATCTTTTGTTAAATTATATTGATTGTAACTGTCACTCTAGTTACCTTTCTCACAAGTTAATATGGCAAAGCGTTATACACACACATACAATTTTGGACGATGAAGATATTGAGTTCTACGGGTCTTGATCGCGGCAAGAAATTTTCCTAATTTCTTTTTTCGATTTTCCGTCCATCTGTCTCTGAAAACTATAATTCCATCCGCTTGAACGCAAACACGATAATCCAGAGATGGGACAGAACGCCATGGGCCCCGTGCCCCTCTTCAGTTACTGTACCAGGTGGATGGACATGGAAGGCCAAAGTCGGAACAGATGAAAATTGGCATGTGGATTCATTATCAGATTTTAAGACTTGTATCAAATTTTTCATTCACTTCATATCCACAAAACAGGTTAACCATAAGATATATTTTTCTAATAGTGATATTACTAATACAATAGCCAGATCTCTCGGTAACGCTCTGTGTCTAACCAATAAAATTCGCGCCGCCTTTTTTTTTGCAGAGACGTTAAAACAGCATTGGCCCCATTGTTAAGAAGAACCCACAAGATTCAGTCATTTTAAATTTAAAGAGTAATTATCGTTCTAATTTCAAACTGGTGGCTCTCTAAAACGGGTAAATAAATAAATTTATATCAGTTGATATGAAGTATATTCGCTATGATCAATGGTTCCAGAAATTCTAGAATTATAGTAATCTTATATTTCCAAATTAATTTCCATTCGTAATAGACAGTAATGAATTACGGCAATTAGTATATCATGCGCGTGATATGGTTTGGACACCACGATGCGTCTAGTATTTGGAAGTGCAATCGTGATGATTAATTGATAATATTTTTTGGTAACGTTAAAATTTACACAGCCATTTGAGTACAAGGAAAATTGTTAAACAACAAAAAAATACTACACTAATCTATTTATCAAAAGTTTTTTGAATAAAATATATAATAATATGTAATTTAAAGAAATGTTTTATATCATAATACATATATTTATTTTGCTTTCAATCAATGTTAAACTTTTCTCTCATATATATCTATTAAACGTCAAATTTGACGAGAAGTTTCTCTGAATGAAGAAGCGAATTTGGCAAATCATACCATGACCGGTGATTTTCTACTAGAATAACTAGGTATTCGGATTCATTGGGAGAAAAAATTCATTTAGCTTACGCGATGACAGTATTTTTTGTTAGTGGTACAATGTTAATAATTAATTACCACTTCGACATGGTTTGAGATAAAGAAATTGGAACGTCAGGTTTAAATAATTTAGCGAGAACTCCGCCAATATGAGAAAATTGGAATTTGAGGGTAGGAGAGTACAGGAGAGTCTCCCCTACAGCGAATTTACTCCTATAATGAAATTTTCATCAGATATTTAAAATAACATTCAAAAATATTCTCCATATAACGAAGTGGTTGTCTCCTATAAGCAATTTTTTCTTGTGGCAGACCTTCCTTTTCGATTTTTTGTCATTTTGAAGAAAGTTGCTAATTTCTGTGCAAAACAAATCGCTCCATGCATGCAACCCTCCATAGTTCCATCCCAGCGATAACACATAACAATAGAATGCTTGCTATGTGAAGGGTAATGCAGTTATTGGGACCTGGAACTTTCTACAGAGGTAATATTTCATAGGTCAAGATTCAAGAATCAGGGTGGGAGACAGAATTGGAAACAGTAAATGGATGCCGGCAATGCATTTTATGTTTTAAACTACGTACTATTTTATATTATTCTCTAAATTGTTGATTGTCTTCCTTTTGAGTATTTTTTGTTTATACAATAAAATTAGTATAATTTTAACAAATTTATGATAAATATTACTTCATTTTAGGTAATCAGTAACTAAATATTTTTGAACTTGTCATGCATACTAAAAGGTTTATAGCCATTTTACTTAAATAGCTGCAAAAATCTAATCTCGTACATTATAACGAGGAATTTTCTCTATAGCTAATTTTTTCGCTGGAACCAAGCATTTTGGGTACCAGAAATTCCATGTAATCCTTACCAAGCCTCGGAAAGGATTAACTGTCTATCGCTCTTTCTATTCATTTGAGCATTTGATGATATCTCAAAAATAGAGCGTGACGGATGAGATTAGCAATGGGAATTGCTAAGGATGCTATGTCAATTTTTAGCAAGATCACCAACACCAAAATTACCGGATCTGTATACAATTTTTGGACTGAATCTAACAACAGGTAAGACCTTCTGAATTATTTGTTCATGAGTATATGAATTTCACAGCTAAAAACATAACAAACAGTATGAATGACTTTAGTTGTCCTTATGATATCCACCAAAGTAGACCTACTGTGGTAAAATGGCAGCCAAAATACCTACTCTATTCCTTCATCAATCCTAGAAGCTAAGCACAAACCACTTTTTTTTGCCCATTGTAGATATACGAAAATGGAGGAGTGAAAACACCATTTAGATTCATTTTTTGGATTTCCATGCCAGAGTAGTTTTCGACAGCTTACAATCTACAATGTTGCTGATGTAAAATCTTATTTTCTAATTAAATTATTTTCTGTTCATCACTTGTACTTTTTTTAGTTAGTTGATCAAATGAGTTTTATCAATGCGTTAAATAGGTTTTAGATCATGAACTAATGTA
>BGPR01026648.1:0-10869 GCA_013235015.1 Araneus ventricosus | reverse complement strand
GCATTTGTCAATGTTCTGGAAGTCATGGATTTCTTTATTTTTACGGGCATCTTGGATATTTTGGCATTTGTCAATGTTCTGGAAGTCACCGCTTTCTATATTTTCACGGGCATCTTGGAAACGTTTGAATAAATCATAAACTCTTGCGCAGCTCATCCACTTTTCCCCACAAACTTTCTTCGACTTTGTATTAATTTCACCACAAGTATCGTCAAGTTTTTTGCAAAATTTGATGAAGATTCTCCGCTCAATTTTCTTTGCCATAAAAATGCGACGCACACATATTTTTTAAAGCTCTACTGTACGAAAGTAGTGCGATCTATGACCTTGAAACTTTCAGCGCATGCGTCGGAAAGTTTAAGGTGAATATCTGGCAAGCGTCTTTACTCTACGTGTTTTACCTTTGAGGGTAGGCACCTCCCCCGATGCTTTTCTATCACTTGTCGTACATTGTGCGCACATTACTAAAACTTACTGCGGTGAAGATAACTCCTACGTATTAAATAGTTTTCAATCAAATTTCATTCTGTGTAGTAACATGGGAACGTTATATCTCTAGCTTAAAAATAACTTTTAATAGAGTGGATATACAGGATAACGACTACTGAAATTTAGTAGGATGACACTTTCAATGAAATTTAATAGGATGACTATTTAAAAAAATCCGAAAATATTATAGAGATTTCACAAGAATTTAAGCCATGTCATATATACTAATAAAAATAAGCTCTCGTGTTACAATGATATCGAATAGAACTTGCAAAATGGTAATGCAAGAAGATTTTAGTCATGAGGGGGAAGTTTAAAACAGAAAAGAAAGACATTCAGTGCTTATAAGATTCCGAGAAGGAAGGTCAGCCTTACATTTCACGACCCGTATTTTCCATTTCGTACGCTAACGTTCTTGTTTGACTTGCTTTTCCAGTTGTCTGTATTTTCAAAATGGCGAAACCTGTTTTATGTTACTGGGACATTCGAGGAATCGCAGAACCCATTCGTTATCTTCTGCATTACAAAAAGGTAGACTTCGAGGACAAAAGATATCCAGCGGATGATCCTGGATATGATCAATGGCAAAAGGACAAGTTAGAAGTCGGACTGGATTTTCAAGTCTTGCCTTACTACATAGAAGGTGACATCAAACTCACGCACAACATTGCCATCATGAGATATTTAGGCTACAAATATGGCCTAACTGGAAATACCAATGAAGGGAAACGCAGAGTGGTTATTGCCGAGCAGCAAAGCGTTGACTTCCGTGACAAGTTGAGATCTTCCGTTACGAGCAAGGAATTTCAAGCAACAGAAAAGGAGGGATTTCTGAAAACTGTGCAGCCTATGTTCCAGCAGTGGGAGAATTTTCTTGGCGACAACAAGTTCGTGGCTGGAGATGATATAACCTACGTGGATTTCATGGTATACGAGGCCTTGGATCATTACAGGATATACCATGAATCCGTTTTAGATGATTATCCGTCTCTCACAGCCTATTTTAACAGAATTAAAAACTTGCCAGAAATACAGGATTATCTGAACTCCCCCGTGCGCACGCCATGGCCGGTTTTTTACCGCAATCCTAAGTTTGGTGGAAGCGGCGATCCACCCAAACATCTGTGATTTTTGTGTCCACATTTCCAGTTTCTTTGAAATCCTGTGGGAAGCGACTTAAGAAATACCTTTTTGTTTACTTCAAAAATAAGCATGTAGTAATACAAAGAACTATTATCTATTTCTGTAAAAAATTTATTTCCTTCATATTTCAATAATTATTCGAACAAAAATCTGTGAACTATTTTTAAATATGGATATGCTTGATTTTGATTGACTTAAATTGAGCGGAAAATAGGCTTAATTGACCACTTTCTTTTGAACTGTATATTTATTATTATAGCTATTAATTTTAGTTATGCATTTATTATTCACTTATGTATTTTCTGTTATTGTTTTAATTTTGATAAGCAGATGTGATGATGTTTATGAAAGCAGACTCCATTTTTGTTATCATGTTTTTGGTATTTAATATAAAGTGACATCGAAAATCAGTTTTAGCCTAGTTTCTATAAGTGGCATAAAATAGCATTTGTTTCTTACAACCAATTTTTGAAATTTTTCTTAAACTTATGCCTGAGTAAGGCTTGAATATTTACTAAAACCCTGAGTTTCTCATTAAGTCAAGATTATTTTTTCAAAAATTGTATCTTAAAGTGGAAAACTGCTACAAACGTGCTTGAAATTCTTTATAGTTTTTGATGTATTAATAAATAAAATTCACATTGAAATCAATCATTTAAATTTTTGCGTTAGGGCGAATAGCCTGGCTACAGTGGTTCCCAAGCTTTTAGATTGCGAGGACCACCTGTTGTGAAAAAATTATTTTGAGGCCCACTAACAAAATATACAAGTAAAAATATACAAAGACGTATATTCATATATATATTATATGAATGTTTTTACTACAAAAATAATTTTAAACTTTATTACTTACTGAAAACTTTACTAATTACTGACTTCATTAATTACTGAAAACTTGATTAATTACTGGCTTTATTAATTACTGAAAACTTTACTAATTACTGACATATTACACGTATAGGTCAGTAATTAGTGAAGTTTACTGTAAAAAGATTAAACACATGTTGTTTTATAAAGCAGAAAACAAGAGAAGATTTTTGAAGTTCCATTGACCTCGACTAATTATAATATTTAAATAATTAGTTTTGATTTCAACGGTAATTTCATCTTGTTTATATGATGTAAATATAGTCTGGGTCCAATTCTTTAAAAGTTTGGGGACTTAAAATATTTTTTAAATTTGAGTCTTTGAAGTACTGTTGTTTAAATAACCTGAAAAAATTCTATTTGTTACAGAAAAAAATTAATTCTTATTGTTAAAAAAAATTTTTTTTCCTGTTGTTGTCGTCGTCTAAATGCAACTTCACTGATTCATAGTCAAATTCAATTAGTTTTGATTTCATAGTCAAATTCATCAAATTCAATTATTTTTGATTCATAGTCAAATTCATCAAATTCAATTATTTTTGATTCATAGTCAAATTCATCAAATTCAATTATTTTTGATTCATAGTCAAATTCAATTATTTTTGATTCATAGTCAAATTCTATTATTTTTGATTCATAGTCAAATTCTATTATTTTTGATTCATAGTCAAATTCAATTATTTTTTATTCATAGTCAAAGTAAATTATTTTTGATTCATAGTCAAATTCAATTATTTTTTATTCATAGTCAAAGTAAATTATTTTTGATTCATAGTCAAATTAAATTATTTTTGATTCATAGTCAAATTCAGTTATTTTCGACATTGATCAGTAGTATATTATATCCAATAATAATAATAATAAATAAATAGATAAATAAATGAAATTCGAGTTTCTAGTCCAAAACATCGTAGCATAATTGTGTTGTAGACTTGATTCGTCTTGCTTGATTGCATCAGTTGTTGCATTCCGTGTGTAACGATTTTTGCATCACGCGATTCACCGAAAGAATAGCAGCTTAAGATATTATTATGTTAATAAAAGCGAAAGTGAAAATAATGCTTTGAAATTAACTGTTACATTATTAGTGTTGGACAAAATGAAATAAAAAACATTTTATGTATAAAACAATGAAAACAGTAACCTAGAAAAACATTAAATTAAAAGAAAGCAGGAAGAGATGACGAAATCCCAACAATATGCTTTAATATTAGATTTTTATTACTTTTTCTCATCAACATTGGCTATATTGCCAATATATTATAAACTGGCATACAAAAGTTAAGGAACATTTCGTAAAATGCGATAAATTTGCAATTAATACGAAAACTATGTTTCGAAATCAGTTCTGGAGAATCGTGTGACATTCAATAGAGTATCATACACATATTATAGTGAAGATTCGGCCACGAGGGCAATTAGGGGGACCTCCAGAAAGGGACGAAGGCGGAAATGGAGTTTCACCCATCCTGTTTCACAGAAAGCTGATAACGAGATGTAACTTTTATCAATGGTTATGGTTTAATGTGCATAATATTTACATGGATTTTCGTAAGCATAGCACAAATATTCGGGAAGATATAAATGTTTCTTTAAAAAATCCCAAATTTTTCCGCATGTGTTTTGTTTATAACATGCAGAGTTTTCATTCAAATTATTCGAAATTTGCAGAACACTTGACAATCCGTTACAGAAGTATTGTATTAAAACTTGAAGTAAATACGTTGAATATTAGAGGAAATATGAGTGTTTGTACTAAATAATTTTTACTGCGCATATGCGAGACGCAGCGGAAATTTTCTTTCATAACTTTCAAAGCCAGATATATAGAGCAACTTTAAAAAAAATTCCAGTTGAATCCTATAAAAATTCAGAAAGCTGTCGGCATTTCAGTGAGGTGAATTTCAATTTCTCTTTAAGAGAAGCTAAATGGTAAGGGTTCTTTCACAAACTGATATTTTTTAAACTTTAATCTTCGAATGGTATTCGAGAAAATACAATTTAAATAATATATTAATGTATTTAATTTATAAATGTTCATGGTATTCAGGATATTAAATTTTACTAAAATTCAATGTTACTGTTCGAAGATTTAAATTTTAAAAAAATATCAGTTTGTACAACAACCCTCATCATTTAGCTCCTCTTAAACAGAAATTGAAATTCACCTCACTGAAATGCCGGCAGCTTTCTGAATTTTAATGGGATTCAACTAGAAATTTTTAAAAAGTTGCTCTATATATCTGGCTTTGAAGTTACGAAAGAAAAATTCCGCTGCGTCTCGCACATGCGTAGTAAAAAATTATTTAGTACAAACACTCATATTTCCTGTAATATTCAACGTATTTACTTTTTAATACAATACTTCTGTAACGGTTTGTCAAGTGTTCTGCAAATTTCAAATAATTTGAATGAAAACTCTGCATGTTATAAACAAAACACATGCGGAAAAATTTGGGATTTTTTAAAGAAACATTTATATCTTCCCGAATATTTGTGCTATGCTTACGAAAATCCATGTAAATATTATGCACATTAAACCATAACCATTGATAAAAGTTACATCTCGTTATCAGCTTTCTGTGAAACAGGATGGGTGAAACTCCATTTCCGCCTTCGTCCCTTTCTGGAGGTCCCCCTAATTGCCCTCGTGGCCGAATCTTCACTGTAATATGTATATGATACTCTACTGAATGCCACACGATTCTCGAGGACTGATTTCGAAACATAGTTTTCGTATTAATTGCAAATTTCTCGCATTTTACGAAAAGTTCTTTAACTTTTGTATGACAGTGTATGTATACTTAAAGTTAGGATGGGGAATCTGTTTGTAAACCCGATAACTCTAAAATGGAGCGAGCTAAATGATTGAAATTTAGTATAGAGTCTTTATATCAAATTTGGCAGATGGTTTTATCACCAATTGCTGATCTGTATTAAATTTTAGACAAAATTTGTTTAAAATTTAGCACTGATCTTTAATGCAATCTTAATACAGAAATTTAATACAAAATATGAACTGACTGTCTGTCTGTCTTTTCTTGAACATGTGGTCTATTTCATATGTTGAAGTGTTACAAGCAAATAACATATGGGGAAAAATTATTTGCCTCTAATTGCACGTAAGCCGAATTGCGAACAATTATAGCAAATAAATAGTAGAGTCTCAGTTACCCGACATAAATGTGGATTACTGATGTCTAAAGGAGAGAATACTTCTTATGTGTTGTTACACCTGCGTATCATGTATGAAAATACAGTAGAGCATCGATTATCCGAACCATTTGGGGACTGGGGCGTTCGGATAACTGATTTTTCGAATTAAACAGTACGTGCCATAGGGGCAATACGAAACAAACAATACAATGGTATTAAATACAAAATTGTTTATATTCTGTGTCACACGTCTTCTAAATATATGCTTTATAGATCACAAATCGCGCAAATTTGCCGACTGGAACGCCTCCGGTTTATTGATGTTTCGATTGATTGGTATTCGGATAATCAATGCTCCGCTGTTTTTCATGATACATTATTTAGGGATTTAAGTTTTGTAGCCATCAAATTAATCAACGGAGCCTAGCTCAATAAAAAAGTAATATCTACTCTATTAAAATTCGAAGGTAAACAAACGTATGTATGTATGTATGTATGTCCTTCTATCTTCTCACGAACCGCTGAACGGAGAAGCGCGCGGAAAGTACCAAAAGATGGGGAATAATCCAGGGAAGCCATTTCGGTCATTTAAATTCCGAAATTTTAATTAGTGAAAAAGATATTAATTAAAAACTAATTTACAACAATACTTTTCATTGTTGCAACGCAATTCAAATCGTTTTTATTGTTTAAACAAATATTTAATTGCGTGTTTCTCTTGCATTGTTGAAAGTATCAACAATACAATATGGATGGCGTTGTGTGCTGGTTTTGGTAATTGATACAAAGAAACAGGGAAATTAAAATCGTTCAAGTAGGGTTTTTAATAAAAATGTCTTTTCCCCGTGAGATTTAACTTTGAGATTTCATGTATGAAATGCATCTTGCTTCATGTGCTTATAAACTGGACGCGAGAATATGAAAAAATATATATCCCCATCCACTCTGGTTTATCTAAGCGTTTGTGTCACATTACCTCACTGCTTCTCTCCGCTCGACGCATTATTCGAGATAGCCCGTGCAACGCCAGGCCATGCAACTTAGTAACTATATAAAAATCTATAAAGAAAAACTTTATTTGTGGCAGTATGTTGTTTTCCAGCTGGTCGTGGTTTTCTCGCTGCTGTATTACGCCATCGCATGAAAAGCTTCAGGTCCGTATTCGATGCGCTCTTTATTGTTATTATAATTATAAAGACGGAATTATAATAAAGACGGATCTTTATTATAATTATAAAGACGGAATTTTGTAAACAATTTTGGCTACTTTTTCGTTAGCCGGGCACAAATGTCGCCAATTGTGAACCAAATGCGAGCCAAGTCGCCAAGCGAAGCGATTTGGCGCAAATGTCGCCAATTGTGAACCAAACGCTAGCCAAGTCGCTAGGCGAAGCGATTTTCTGTCAACTGGGCGCAAATGTCGCCAAACGCGAGCGAAGTCGCCAAGAGCGAAGCGATTTTCCGTTAGCCGGGCGCAAATGTCGCCAAATGTGAACAGCCAAGTCGCCAAGAGCGCGATTTTCCGTTAGCCGGGCGCAAATGTCGCCAATTGAGAACAGCCAAGTCGCTAAGAGCGAAGCGATTTTCCTTTAGCCGGGCGCGAATGTCAGGAACCGCGCGAGCCAAGTCGCAAGCGAAGCGATTTTCCTCAGTTAGCGTGATCGCCAATAGTGAACAAACGCGAGTCAAGTCGCCAAGAGCGAAGCGATTTTCCGTTAGCCGGGCACAAATGTCGCCAATTGAGAACAGCCAAGTCGCTAAGCGAAGCGATTTTCCGTCAGCTGGGCGCAAATATCGCCAATAGTGAACCAAACGCGAGTCAAGTCGCCAAGAGCGAAGCGATTTTCCGTTAGCCGGGCTCAAATGTCGCCAATTGTGGACCAAACGCGAGCCAAGTCGCCGAGAGAATGGTTGTAACAAATTTGGCGGAATTCTACATTATTTGGCGATTTTTCGCTTGCGCCCTGCTAACGAAAAAGTACCCAATTTTGCTCTCCCTTCCTAATGTGCAGCAGTTTTGAAATTTTTTTATCATTAATGAGTTCTCGATGGCCGGTTAACCGAAACAAAAACCCGGTTTTTGGTTTAAACCGGTATGTTTTTCCCATCTCTATATTATACTGAAAAAGCTTTGCATGTAAATAACAATTCGCTTGGTTCAACGGTAGTTGAACATGTTTGCAAACGTTGCATCTAAATAGTGATTTAGAAAAATTCCGCAGTCAGAGGGTTAATGTCCATAAAAAAATAAGAAGAAGAGTGTGAAAGACTATAGGACACGCCAGTTGGACATAGAGAGAACAGGTCAGTTTATAGTAAAAATAAGAAATGGGTGATGGGGGCATATGACCGTCCCTTTTCAACCCTCTCACACCGAGCGAAGCGGTCGAGGGCGGTCTAAAAATTTCCCTCGGTTGGCTTCTTTTCAGGGGAGGTGAGAATCTAAGATCGCTTAGGAGATAAGCGAGGTAGGGGTCCAATTATCCTCGCCAACCACAGCTCATTTACCTGCACCTTAAGGGAAGGTTATAGCAGGGGGTGGGGTAAATGACCACCCAGATTGGGAGAGTCCAATTCATGTCGGTTTCTCTCCAAATTTCCCGGTTTCAAAGGGGCTCGAAAAAAATGTCGCCTCGGGATTAATGAGTTAATAAATGTTTTGCCCATGCATAGTGTTTGTAACGCTCATTCTCGATAGATTCCTACGGTCGTATAAGCAGTGGCGGTTTTTCGCACAGGTGTTAGAGGTTCTCGCCTCGTACCTAGTGACTCTAAGGGGCCCCAAAATCTATTCGACATACATTGCAGTGTTAAGCCCACTGTGGAATTACGACATTGGGTAAGGTAAGGGCCTCAAAACAATTTAGCGCCAGGGGCCTCATATTGTCAAAATCCGCCACTGCGTATAAAGAATCTGCTCCTCGTTTTAAGGCTAGTTTCCCTTATCCAAATTTGGGACAGCCACATTTGAGGTCTTTTCTGTTAATCTTTCCGTGTCGATTTCGACTTCTCGCTGTGTATTTGTGTTATAATAATTTCCCCCCTTTGTTTTACTGTGGCTTAGTGATAGTTACTTAGTTTATAGTAAATATTTGTGCGACATTTAGATCGTTGAATTTTCATCGGCTAATTTTCGCACCATAAACTGCTTTAAATAGAATTCAGTAAGGGGACATACGACTCTTAAACCTCGAAAAAATGGTGGAAAACTGTCAAATTAGAAACATTACATCTCTGAAACAATGCAATTCACAAACTCACTTTTCTTTCGTAGAAAAATATCTGTTCTTTCTCTTATAGTACACACATTTTCAAACCTTCATATTGGTATGTATTTATTTGAGAGAATAATAAATATGGGTATAATTTTTGGAGAAAAAATGAGATAGTCACCTTGCGCGCATGATTAGGGATAAAATATTTATATAAACATAATATTTTGGGTATCTAAGTAATCCAAACAGTCTGTTTCAGAAACTGAACCTCAATTTATTAACTTTTACGTTTAATTTCTATTTTATATACCAATTTAAAATAAAAATGTTAAAAATAGTTAAAATTTCAACTTTTTTAACCCTACCTAAAAGAATTCTTTGGAGAAATATGTACAAAAATTTGGTTCAATTTGTAGAACATAGCAAAATACATATTCGGTAAAAATTTTATTAAAAAATATTCATTAGTTCTTGAGACATCATGCGAGAAATATCAGAAAAACACATTTTAAGATATAGCGCTTTAAAGATATGGCCATATTCAACGTTTTAAGTTGAAGAGCTGATACATTTTCCATCATAATTTTCATAATTATGGCAGTTTTTTAACGCGGATTGTTTCAAACTGTACAGAATAGACAGGGAAATAATATATATAATTTCATAAAATATGTCTTCTTCATATCCGCATGTCAACTTCAGTTTCGTTGGAAACGATTTTCGGCAGAATATTGCGAGGAGAAAAACCATAAGCTTTATGAAATTTGCAAGGGAAAATTGGTATATAATTTGAAAAACTACTGCATTTTTACTTCTTTTTAGCAAGGAACATGATAAAGTTGCGACAGCTGCCTTAACTCAGACATATTGCGATGAATTTTCATCCAAGTTTCGTTATTTTTAGCAATGTGGGAACGTTTCATCTTGCGATTAAAAAAAATTCGTAATATGATGGAAAAACAGTGGTAGGTAAAATTTAATTGGGTGACTCTTTGGAAAACAAAGATGGTATAGAGATTTGGCAAAAAAAAGAAAGCTAAGTCATACATAATAATGAATTGTACGTGTGACAATATTGCCGAATAACATTTGAGGATTTGCAATATCCTTAGAGTAACTGAAGGATATTTGAGTTTAAAAAATAGCTTAGAACCGATGAGAAAGCAAGGTTTCAACTCGCTCAGCGATTGCCAAAATGCGAGCCACACACTTTTCCGCCCATATTTCGTGCTGCAACGTTCTTATTTGGTATGTTCTTCCGGTTCTGACTTTGATTCGAAAATGGCGAAACCTATCCTAGGTTATTGGGACATTCGAGGAACAGCAGAGCCCATTCGTTATCTTCTTCACTATGAAAGAATAGACTTCGAAGACAAAAGATACCCATCGGATGATTCTGGATATGATGAATGGCAAAAGGACAAGTTGAGTCTAGGATTGGATTTCCCAAGTTTGCCTTACTACATAAAAGGCGACATCAAGATGACCAATAGCATCGCCATCATGAGATATGTAGGCCTCACGCGTGGTCTAACTGGCACCATTCACGAAGAGAAACGTCGAAGGGTTATTGTCGAACAGCAAAGCGTTGCTTTTCATGACAAACTCAGAAACTTTGTTGTGAGTAAGGAATACGGAACAACAGGAAAGGAGAAATTTCTGAAGAGTGTCCGACCCATGTTCCAGCAGTGGGAGAAATTTATTGGGGACAGAAGGTTTATGGTTGGAGATGATATAAACTTCGTAGATTTTTTAGTATACGAGGCCTTGGATCATTACAGGTTATATCATGAAACCATCCTAGAAGATTATCCTTCTCTGAGAGCTTACTTCAGCAGAATGAAAAACTTGCCAGAACTTCAGGAATATCTCAGCTCCCCAGCTCGCAAGGCGTGGCCAATTTTTACCCAGACCGCTAAGTTTGGTGGAAGTGGAGATCCACCCAAGCATCTATGACTTGCATGTCCAAATTCCAGTTTCCTTGAAATTCTGCAGAAAG
>BGPR01026647.1:4326-19352 GCA_013235015.1 Araneus ventricosus | reverse complement strand
CGAATTCTGGATTCGCCACTGATGATCAGACAGAAAAGAGTTCAGCGCAACACTTTTCCTCGAAAATTTTTTACCACTTTATAAAAACTTCCATTTTTTTCCTATAATTTTTCTCAGACCAAATTTAATACAAAGTATTGTAATCGCCAAAAAACATTCGTCCTCAAGATTTTCTCCACATATTAGGCCTTCCCGAGCAGAGGAAACAAAAAAATCAGTTTTGGAATTATATCTGTGTGTCTGGGAATGCTATGACTCAAAATTCTGACAACTAGATTGATTAAATTCTTACTGAACATGATTTTCTTACTAATATTATAGATATGCATCAAATTCTGGAACAAAACCGCAGTGGCGGCGATTGCTGACTAAAGTGGGGGGAGGGCAAAAAATTTATGGACATCTAAAAATACCTCGGTGTATAGGGGGTAGACAACAAATTTTAAAATTTATTTACAAAATTAGTTAGCTTTCCAGGGCACTGTTGTTTATTTTATAATTCCTAATTTTAGGCAGCTAAAATGTAATAAAAATTTATTTTTTCCTCAAAAAGTGAAGGGCGCCCCCCCCCCCGCCCCCCCCCGCCCCGCCCCCCACCTGCTGTACGAGGGGACGAATGGAATGAAATTGGTCTCAAATTTTCACCAGATCTTTATTGATCAACTAGTTGAATACCCCGCACAAAAATTTTCTCCGACGTTGGGGGGGGGGGACACAGCATACCCGAGAAAGGGGCCCCGGAACACACGGTCTCCCCACTGTCGCCACCCCTGGTCGCCGCCAGTGCAAATCTGTGAATTGGTTAACTGTCTGTTGGTCTTTCTATTCGTAAGAGAGCGTGATAACTGAAAATCTAAATAAATGAGATTTGGCATGTGATAATTACAGGTGTTTACCAAATTTTGAATCTAATTGGCCAAAGGGAAGAGGTCCAAAATGCCGATTATCTTCACTACAAGACGAAGCTTAACACAAAAGAACCGCCATGGTGTAGAAATATACGAGAAAATCGATGGGAGAAAACTCCCGCTGATTTAAGGAGGTAATTGTATTTCTTTTTGATTATCATTAATTAGTAATCTATTCATCACCTTAATTTCCTATGTATACGTATACTTAGGGTTACCATAATTTATTTAGTTGAAATCCTGATACACCGAAGGGCGGGGGGGGGGGTTGAAGGGTCTTGGAGAGGAGGGCAAAGTATAGTATAAAATTCTAAATTCTGCCTACGACCCTCTACCGGCACAGAGTTTGAGGAAGTGGAAAAAAATTTCCGACTTCAGAATTCCAATAATATACAATTTGTATTAATGTTCGGTAATTCAAAATTATAGTAATGAAAAACAGAATTAAAACAAAACTGCCAAAGCTTTTAACTTTCAGTTTGAACTGGAGCCTGGGTAAAGGGGCGCATCCACTTTCGCACCAACAATGGATGTATTCAATGAATTTTCTTTCACTGGGCAGAATGGCGTCAGCTTTCTCGAATACTCTAGATTTTCTTAATTTCAACCAAATTTCTCTCTCGCCGCATCCACTGGCATAAATCCGGACATTTTGAAGATCCGGACTCTAGGCCGGACGTGCGCTTGGAACCCGGACGTATGGTAACCCTACGTATACTACAAATCGCGATCAGGTATTCTGCTCTGTATTTGGGCAGACGTCATTTTTTCCAGCTAACAATGGAGTTACGGCTGGAAAAACGTGAAGGAGCCGTTCAATAAATAAGTCTTCTGTTTTATTGCGCAACCCCAATCGCACACAGCAGCGAAGATCATTGCAGTCCATCCTGATCTCCCTCACAGCAGCTGAACGACCGCAAAATGCATCGGAAGTCCTTTAACCTGATCTCCCAAAATGTGTCTAATCTAGGGAGCACGACTCCCCAAAACTCCCTCCAGAGGAGGTGGTGTGTGGACTAGGAACACTTACCAACTGTCAAAGTCTGAGCCGAGGGTAGATCGGAAAGTAAAATATCCTGCTGCCCCCCCCCCCCAATTTTTTGCCACTTTTCCCCCTACTGTTCCCCCATTACCAAGTTGGGACTTGGGCGAGAGGGAGGACGGGGTATAAAAAAAATTAAAAAGCAAACGATGCACCCTCCCATGAGTCAGAGGACCCTTTGTCTTTCTGGAGGAGGATGGAAAATCGCAGGGTCGTTTGATGGGATTTATCATTTGGCAAAAGGGTGAGTGCTCCCAGTCATGGATGCATAATAGGCGGCCTCGCCAGTTTTTATTTACTACCGGCCGGCCGACGGGGGGAGGGCCTAATGGATTTAGGAGTAATTTATCGCGCCCCGTAGGCAGCGCAAAAGAGAAAATACGTGTTTTCGTGTTTAGACAAGACAGTGCGCGAGATTCAATTATAGGACTCACTATGGGTATGCTTTTGCATCCACTTTGCAGGGCAGCTTTATATCATTGTTAAGGCCGAGGGGAGGTATTGGACGATTTGTGTGTTAGAAAGATGTTTTATTTTTAATGATGCCGTTTTGTGTTGAATGGCCGAAACGTTTGTTCCATACTTTCGTTTCTAATGGCGTTTGCGTTTACAGGGGCGCAGCTAGGATAAATGCTGCCCGGGCTACAGTATCCCCCTCCCTCCCAGTCGTAATTATCGACTTCGGTGTATAAAAACGTAAAATAATCGCAAAAAATATTTTATCGTCAGAAGTGTCAAATGGCATCACAGGCTGGATAGGGTTAAAAAGAGGGAAGAGTCGAATATTTAATTGAATACATACAAAAATATACTTATGTGGAATGTTAAATTAACTATTCGAGTAAAATAAGAGCATAGTATATGAACAAGATAGATTTAAACTAATTGGTTGATTCTACTTATTACAATCAATTTTATGTAAAGTGTACATTAAATATTAACTACCTTATATATCTAATTAGCTAATTATTAGTTTATCCCAGTATTTTTCAACGTTTTAGCATCTGCCATTTACTTTTCCATACCAGTTTAACAACTCCCCCGCCCCCCTCAGTTAGAAGGATTTTAGCTGAAATTTAACACCCAACTATTGAAATTTGGATTTTAAAATAATTCCAAAATACTATGTTTAATATATATTTGCTCATTCTTTAGGATGTCATTTTATTTTTGTATTGATCGAATGTATCTTTTCTTATTTTGATTTCACTCGATATTTACTCGATTTTTATATATATATATATATATATATATATATATATCTGCGCGCAGTCAGGCGTGTGTTAAAGGCTAGGCGCACCAAACGCGCGCCGGGCCCCAAGGCCAAAGGTTTTTTTTTAAAAAAAAATCTTGGCATTGATTGTGATAGAAGAGTACTGAATTATTTCCGTAGATTTAGTAGAAAAAATTCAGTAATGCCGATGAAATTAAGAGCTAAATCTATGAAGTATATTTCCTCTAATAAACAATGCATCTCAAAATTACATATGAAAATATACCTCAATTAAAATCTTCGACACATTTTTAAATAAAAAAAATTCAAAATCAGTTATAAAAAATAGCATGGTTTTGAAATGGATTTCTGTATTTTTCAATTCCTTCGTTAAAATTAAAGAGTTATTTTCCCTGATCTGTTGAAAAGTTATCTACCTTTTGATTTACGATATTTCGTTATTTAAGTTTCAATTTCTGGGATTAAATTAAAACTTTTGGACTTAAATTCCCCTAAAATTTGCCATGATACTAGAATATTATTTGAGAATGGACCTTTGATTTTAATTTTTAAGTCATGTATGAAGTTTAGTTATTATGTTTTACAACATTTAATGTAAATAATAAAAAATTATCTAGGCAAATTTTAAAACAAAAGCTATAAACAAGTTATTTTAATGTAAATGAAACTGACAGTTGATTTTGTAGGCTAATAGATAATTTAATTTTATCATACAAGCAATAATGATACTTTAGCAGTGGATATTTCACCTGACAATATGCTTGATTTAATTATGTGTCATTAAGTATTAATCCTACAATAATTAATTGATGTTGTGTTTCGATCACATGTAGAAATAATTAATTAATCCATGTAGTAAAAATATTTTATAAGAAAAATAAAAACAAGCAACCTTAACATAAAGTATTATTGTAAAAAGTAGAATATAATCCCTCCTATCAGACTTCATCAAGGGTCAACTGCAGGTAGGGATTCTATCTATAAAATAATGTAATATTTTGGGCTTTTATTGTTTACGGAGCTGTTTGGATTTTTGCTTTCAGGTTTTGTTGATTTAATGGTTTTACTCTTTTTCTCTTACTTTTTTCCATGAAATAAATTAAGAAAATAGAAATAATTTTCTTAAAAATAATTGATTTGTCTATAAGGCTCCAACTATATTATGAATACATAATTCCAACTTGTGAAATAATATTTGTGAATGATAGATTCTTTTGCTCATTTTTTTCCTGAGAGATTTTACTTTAGGAAAAAACGAATTACTTTTACTTTTATCAAGTGGATCCTAAGTTATTTCGATAATACTTCCTGTGAATATTTATGAACACAAATTTAAAATATAAATTTAAAATTACTGAATACAAAGCATATTAATTATCGAGAAATATTAATTAAACTAATGAATTAGGTAATTAAACTCAATTAACAAAGTAATTATAAAAAGCAATTTTTATTAACAAAAATAAAGTTTCTGTGATTAAAAATAGGTAAAATTATCTTATTTTAAATCATAATAACTGACAAGTTGAAAATTTTCAGAGGACCCTTCAAAACTTCAGAGCCTGGGGCCCCCAACAAACTTAATACGGCCCTGAAAAGTAGTCCCTTTGTTCGTGCGCCTTCCCCAGAAAGACTCGATACATAAAATTATTCCCATTACTGAAGTCAACTAATGAAACTAAAGGTAGTTCGACTGATTTACAGCTTTACGATTTAGTATTTTAATAATAATGTCCCGAAGAAGATTTCATTTTCGATTTAATTTCAAAACGCCAAGTAAAAAGAAAACAAAAAGCTCACACTTCAGCTTGAAACATGAAAACAATAATAATAATATTCAAATAACTGAACACGCGTTTAAATTCATGCATCACGCAGAGACTTCTCGCAGCTTCTAAACGGATAATTTTACACAACGTTGCCAATAAATCTTCTAGCTTAAAGAAAACTGATTAAATAAAGAAGTATGTAATTTGGTCTGCGTGTATTTCATTCCATAATTTCAATGATGGAATAAGGAAATATTTTGTTTTACCCCCCATTTTAAATATGACATTATATTTTTTAATATATTAATAAGGGTAGCGAAATTTTCCTTTGTTCCCTGGCAACACAGGAACAGTTTTATACCAAATCGTTTGTAAGTTCAGTAGAACCTGATTATCCGAGCTGATTGAGACCATAATTAATTCCGATAATCGAAAACTGGGTTAACAGAGACTAAATTTTAAATCACGACTTCTTTTCTTTCGAAAAGGATTTCCAAAACTGTTTAGTTGAAATTATAAATATAAATCCGCAAATACTCACATGTATTAACATTTTAACTCTTTCAATAGTTATCAAACTTCCTAAATGCATTTTTTGAAACAATTTTAATAAGACGATTCGCGAGAGAGAGAGAATGTTACTTATTTTCTCTGTTTCTTTGGATTTTTCCAATAATTCTTTAAGAATGTACTCAAAAATGTTTTCCCCCGCCAACAATACACAACTTTGTGAAATATTTACAGTGCTATTTTTCTATGAAAATGCATGGATTTGCTTACATCATTGTTGAACTACTTAAGAATGGAACTGAGCTTTTCTTTTTTCTCTAAAAATAACTTCTTCTGTTATAAAAGATCACCTCCCGATAAAGAAATTTTACATGCCTTCGCATCGTGAAAATCGGCTCCCATGTCAACTTCCGCACCCTTCTTGGAAAAATTCGTTGTCTAGAAAAAAAAAAAAAAAAAAAAAAAAAAATAGAAAACGCAGTTCGATTTTCTAGTATCGGCCCGGTTAACAGAGATCTCGAATGATAAAAGTCCGGATAATCGACGTTCTACTACATATAGATAATTTGGTGATCATTTATACAGAAGTAGGAAGGAATTGGGAACTACTTATTTAAAAAAAAGGGATGCCAAAATATTTCTTTGATAAAAAAAAGCCATAACTGTAACTGCAAAACTTTCATAGTTGATGGATGGAATTAATCAACAAGTTCATGACGGAATTCCATTTTAGGGTGAACATGACTAATTACCTGAGTCTTACCCTTCCAAATCCACAGATCAGTTGAAGGATTAGGGATTTTGGTAGTTTTTTTTTTTTTAAGCGTTAAATCCAACGAGCCACGGGTAAAGGGGACAGAAAAATGAAGGGGTGGAATTAGGCTTCTGTATCGTTTTCAGAAGGGTGACTGCGATGGTTAATGAAGACGATACTCCAATCATTATGATACATAATGTTACTTAAAAAATGAAGTAAAACCAGTGGTAATATACTCATTGCGACTTTCTCGTACACTTGTAGAATACATAGGATTGCCATACGTCCGTATGTACGGGACTATCGGAAAAAAGAATATGGAGGCCTTTCTACGAGGTTGCCATTTTTTTTTCTCTTGACCGAATCAGATCGGCAATTTTACTTAATTTTTAAGCAGATTGAAACGAACTTTGGAATGAATATTTTTTGAACTAGGGGATAACAGTCTTTGTTGCTACACATCCCTAAACCTCGTATCTCTCGGAGGTACAAGTCAAGTCAAGTACGAGACTGTCACAGTATTTCAGTACTCAGTCATATTACTATTTGTCACGTTTTCTGCCTAAACTCGGTCGGTGCAGACAACTGAAGCAATTTTAATGAGTCATTATAATTTAAAAATGACTTGAGCACAATTTTATAATTATGTGAAAGAGGAAAATAATATAATTAAGAAAGTAAAATCAACTTTCAAATATGACTGGGCTAGAAGGGATTAGCCTCGTATCTTTTTTTATTATTCTACGTATTCATGTTATTAGATTGCTTAAAAATTTTATTGATTTTTTATCAGAGTAAAATGAACCATTACATACCCACTTTTTTATATTTTATTTATGTAGCATTTAAACGTCCCGTATCAATATTTGGCAATTATGGCAACCCTAACAATATGGCGTGTTTTGGATTAAGCGTCATCGAATAGTGAAGAGGATCGAGTATGTGCGAGTTTGGATCTCTTCAGGTAGATTGACTGAACCCAGAATTTGATACAAATCTGCAATTTTGATGTCAAAACCACATACTTACCAAATTTCAATGCTCAATGTGTTTTTGAGTTATAGTTTTCACGTATTGTTTAGCAACGGATTAGGAAACACCCCGCGCTTTTGCGCAGTCGCCGGACGGAGTTATTTTCATCAAAATAGGGGGAAAGTGAAAAATGGAAGGGTGATGTTTACATTTTACTGAGCGTGATCTAACAAAGAACTCCGGAAATGAGCTCATATGACTAATTGCCTGTCATCCCTTTCCGGTGTAAAATCGTCCAAAAGTGGTAGTCTCGGAATCCGTTGCTAAACAGTGCACAGTAATCGACACATCAACAGATAGTTATTGTTGCCATAATTGCCAAGCATTGAATCGGAATCCGTTGCTAAACATTGTACACTAATCGACATATCAACAGATAGTTATTGTTGCCATAATTGACAAGCATTGACTCGGAATCCGTTGCTGAACAGTGCACACTAATCGACACATCAACAGATATTATTGTTGCCATAATTGCCAAGCATTCACTCGGAATCCGTTGCTAAACAGTGCACACTTATCGACACATCAACAGATAGTTTTTGTTGCCATAATTGACAAGCATTGATACGGGACGTTAGTTCTAAATAAATAAAGCATGAAAAAAAATGGGTAGGTAATGGTTTATTTTACTCTGACTAAAAAAATCAATGAAGTTTAAGCAATCTAATAAAAGGAACACGTAGAATAATAAAAAAAAGATTCGAGGTTAATCCTTTTTTTTAGCCCACTCATATTTTAAAGTGGATTTTACTTTCTTAATTATATCACGTTCTTCTTTCACCTAATAATAAAATTGGGCGCGAGTCATTTTAGCATTATAAAAATCAAAATTCCTTCAGTTGTCTCCATTGACAACCTGTTTCCTTCCTACGACCACTGAGTTGACATTAGGGAAAATATTCTCTCCACATTTGCATTGTGGGCTGGAATGGCAAATGCGTATTCACATGGCTTTATTAGACATGACTTCTGATCAATATACTTTGTATCTGCAAAACACTTCAGCCATTTCTTTTCCATACTTAGTTTCATAGTTGCTTCGCAGTTTTGATTATATTATTTTCTCTAAATAATCTTTAAATATACAAACTGGTTGAATAGAATATCAGTGTTGTCATACCGATGTTTCTTACTTGTAAATATGCAATAGTGCATTCTATTTCTTCCCATTCAGGAACTTGGTTGAGAGTCATCGAGTCGCAATGAATTTTTTTTGAAGTCATTCCAATGAATTTTTGGAATGACTATTTTACGCAGAGTTTAGTGAGAAAACGGGACAAATAGTAATACGGGATTGCGTTGTGAAACACGGTGACAGTCCCGTATATACGGGACGTATGACAACCCTACAGATAGTCAACTCATAGACAGGTTTGGTCAAAATTTGATACATATCTACAAGAGGGGTGATAAAACCATATGCCAGATGTCATCCATCTAGCTCTAATTTCAAATGGAAATAACTTCACTTAAAAAGAACTTTAATTATAAATTTATTTCGGAAGCAGAAGTGAAAGCTATTAATAATTTTAGTATTTCATGAACAAATTCACAATTAAAGTTTATATGCATTTGTTCATCAAATATATTGAGTTACCTGAAATATGATATTGATTTATATATATATATAAATGTCGTCTGAATTTTTTTCAAAAGAAAAATCTTTGTCTAGTAATAATCACGTTTTTCATAATATTATTATTATTTATCTCGTAATAATCGTCTGCTGATGTTTCAGATCGTATTTCCACCGTTCGTTCCGATGAAAATAAATTGGTTTAGAATTCTCAGATCGATGGTGTCACCTGCTTTTCTCCCAATTCATTCCCCCCCCCTTTTTTTTTTTCATATAACAGGGGGGGGGGGGAAATATGGTATAAAAATGGTACCTAGTTTAAAGAGATACTGTGATAGCTTTCGGAACAAAATCTATTTAAAGACAAGTTATGAAAACGTCCATTCCATTTCCTTTGTTATTGCTTTACTATCAAGTACAGATTCCTTAATCAAATTTATCGATGATTTACGCATAGTGCGTCTATAAATAACATACAATATCGAACTCACCACAAAACATAATTAACCGGGGGAAAAAAAAGGAGTACACGATTTTGCACGACTTATCGACAGACAGTAAGTTGATCAAATCATCCAATCAAATCAAACCGAGTCAGTCCTGTCTCGACGCATTCAAACCAGCTTCCATCTCATTCATTGTCTTAACATTAATCACTTTCGCCTCGCCCTTGCTTGCAGTTAGTTTCCTCTTCTTCGGATCCGGAAGAGCGCCATAAAAGCCATCTCTATTTTCTCAAATTGGACCGTTCAGAGCTTTCGCTTTCCTGCCTGCCATTTCCTTCTCGACTTCGTTCGAACACGCCAGAACTTTAAAAAAATAAAAAAAAGGGCGTATGCGCTCACCCATCTTGCTCTCTCGTCTGTCTTTCCCATATGCATGAGGGAGAGAATAAGATGAAAAAAAAAAAAGAATCAAAGGAAGAAAATAAAGCAAAAGCTGGAACTGCCGCGTCCTATTTTATTTGTGTGCTTGATTATTTTTCGCGAGACGCTTGGCGACATTTGGGTTAGATATTTTGATTTGGGCTATTTGTTTGGCCGCTTGTTGTAGTAAGCGTTCCTGGTCGTTGGCACTACAATGGAATCTTCTTCTTTTGTTATTTTTTCGAGCCATTAACTCGAATTTAAATCCGGTGGTTCGAGGTGTTATTTCAGTGTCAAACGTGTAATTTTTGGAAAAATTTGATTACCTGCTACGATGTGATCGACTTTCATGACGATTTTTTTAACCCGTTTGAACCAAACCGCCTTATCTCATTAAAAAGCAATTTTCTCTCTTTTGACTTATTTTCACCCTTTTTACGCCCTTTTTAAAAAGAAACGTGTTCTTTTGTGTGTAACTAGTCTGAACATCTTTTTTTATTCCCGTATTTATTCACCATACAGTAATTACATTAAGACCTCTGTAATTCGGGCTTCTATCAGCCGAGGTCTCTGTTAACCGAGGCACTGACAGAAAATCGAACTGTGTTTTTCATTTTTTAACGAATTTTCGAATCAACGAATTTTATATATAAAAGGGAGTCAAAATTGGTATTTGAGC
Source organism: Araneus ventricosus (assembly GCA_013235015.1). Taxonomy (NCBI): domain Eukaryota; kingdom Metazoa; phylum Arthropoda; class Arachnida; order Araneae; family Araneidae; genus Araneus; species Araneus ventricosus. The sequence continues at coordinate 8,976 of BGPR01026647.1, read as the reverse complement.
CGAGTTTCACGATGCGAAGGCATCGGAAGGTAGTCTTTTATAACTCAAGAAAGTTAATTAAAGAAAAAAACAAAAACACAATTCCATTCTTAAGTACTTCAATAGCGATGTGAGTAAATTATGCATTTTCATGAAGAAAAAAAAAGGCACTGTGATAAGTGTCGGAAAGTTTCGCGTTATTGAGGGGTAGGGGTTATTCTTATGAAAACATTCTTAAAGAATTATTGGGAAAATGTACTGGAAACAGAGCGAAAATCAGTAACATTCATGAAATCACTCCTCAAACCTGTTTTAAAAAATGCACGTAAGAAGTTTGACAACTAATAAAAGAGTTTCTTAAAAGCTAATGCAGTAAAGCACCGTTTATACGTCTTTCAAGGGACTGACACAAAACGTCGTATAAATGAAAAGCCGTTTTATCGAAATTTTAATAAACAACTTTAATTATAACAAAGTTAATGCTACTCATGCTAATGCATTTAAAAGTATTCAAGTTTTTTAAGATAGTACTAGTATAATACTGCATAGTATGTGTGGAAATCAATAATTAAATTTTAAAATTAAATATTTTCCATAAAAGTGAGAAACATATATCTTTATTGCATATCTTGAGTACTAATTATCAGTGGCGAATCTAGGATTCGGGTCGGGCATAAAAATTTTGTATCGCCGTGACGAATGTCAAGCCTCAAGGCTAAAGTAAACCAAAACACTTTAATTTTACAGACTTTACTCATCCTGACAATAAGAATCATAAAGAACAGCACAATACTTTCGATAATTTAAAATTAACATTTAAATTAAAAATTACAATGAAATAACTAGCCAAAAAATGTCTTCGACCGCGTCAAAACTACAAATACAAGTGGAATGACTACAAAAATAGGAAAATTTTCGAGCCTGTTTAGCCAGAAAGCAATGTTGAAACGTTTTTATTATTTTTTTAAAGAGGGAAATTAAGAAAAAACAGTTGTAATGATTTTAAATAAACTCAAGAATTCTGGCTTGGCTCGGGGGGGGGGGGGGTGGCTTGATAGCCCCCCCCCGGATTCGCCACTGTTAATTATGTATATCTTATACGATTTGTGTGCATGCATGAAGGCGTTTAATTTTAATAAAACATTTAACCGTCGTCTGACGTGCTGATTGTCTGTGAATATTAAGTACAGCATTATGAATTGAATTAAGTTCATTGTGAATGCATTTTCCCTATTCTTTGACAAAAGAAATGAATTCGAAATTTTTCAATGGAGTCCATCGCGTCTTTAAAGGAAGGTGGGATAACATCTTCATCAACACTTAAATTAGCACCTGCCAATTTGTCTTCATTTAATTCATCAGTTGTGAGTAATTTCGAAGTCAGGGAAGTCAGGGAATTTTTCACATTTTAGAACGGGGTTAACGACGTTGAAGTGTCATATAAAAATGCAGCCGAGAAATTAGGCAATATTTCTTTTTTAATTTAGTTTATTAATGACACACAGGACTAGCACGACATAAATAGACAAAAACACAATTACATTTAACATAAAAGATAAGAAAACTATACATTACAATTTCTTATATTTCGAGTCATGACCACACAAAAATCATATCAGCCTCTTCATTCTCAAACACAACCACCCAGACTGCCATCCGACCGCCAACTGAACTGTTTACAGAATAGTCTTGTACCGCGCCATCTACCGCAGGCAACAGCAACTATAATGTCCAGTTTCTTACAACGTATAATCGAACCTTTGCGTCGTATAAACGAAGCACTTTATCATTACGATGAATAGGAATGAACCGGGACTGTGATGAAACGACATATAAATAAATGTAAACGACGCATAAATGAGAAATGTATAAACGGTGCTTTACTGCACGTGGTAGTACTTTACACCACAGTATACCCTCGAACTGGGAGCCAGATAAACCAATATTTTGCATTTGCATTTACACATTTTTTTTTTTGAATAAAAGTTCACGTGATAGTACTAGGGGAGTTATTTTTATAATTTCAGATAAGCAATTTTGGAAAGCCTTGTCGATAGAAAAGAACTTATAGTTCAAAATCTAATCCTTCGAGGTGATTACGGTTCCAATCAGCTCGAGATGTTACTGTACTTTGAAACAGGGTTTCTTTCGCTATGGGTTCCGATCCCCAAATAGGGTCGTGAAAACACAGTGAGTGCTTCTATCAACTTCTTTAACATATGCAAAGAAAAAAAATTAAACATTTCATCACAATCTCCAAAGGAAAAAAAAAAGTCTCATGGCAATAGCGACCAGTAAAAACGCACTACTTGATTTTTTTTTTTTTGGGCAATATAATTTTAAACTGGGCAAATAATAATGTTAAAGAGAAGGTAATTTCAGTCGGTTTGCGACGAATGATTGCATTATCTCTTTTACCATTGCGTCATTCTTTAAATCAGCGGTTCCCAAACTTTTTTTCACGCGCGTACCACTTGGTTAGACTTTTGACTGCCACTGTGCGCATTTGCCACCGTACGCAAATGCCACACAATCATTAATGTAGTCATGGTCGTAAGTTAGCTCAAGAGTCAAATGATTCTAATGCAATGACTTAATAAAATATGTAGGGTTGATATTTGAATTTACAATTTATTCCATTTTTAAAAAATGATATTAGTTCATCGTGAAAATTCAATGAAAAAAGCATTGAAATAATTTCGCATTTACTTATGATGAATGCTAAAAATTATTCATTTACTGGATATTAATGGATTGTACTTCTTCCTTTTTCTTATTTCGTGAATAGACTTTCGGACTAGTGCAAATTTCACTTTCATTTTTCTAACGAACTTCAGAAAACGAAATTCTAGAGTATTCTAATGTTCTGTGTTTTTGGCAGTAGCAAGATCACTTTCGCGTACCTCAATTCCCCGCGTAAAATCTGCCACAATCTGCAAAAAATTAAAAAAAAATTAAAAAAAAAAAAAAAAACATCTGTGACGTAAGCCGCCCGTCTCGCATTTTCTGCTATTGGGTTTGAGAGCAACACCTTTTCTCATCGTAAAATTTTATAAGCACTGTTTACTCGGTTGTCAACACCAGGCAAGATAAAATTCCAGATTTACCATCCCTAATGTTATACATTCCGTGTCACAAAAGAGCATGCCTTTCATATTCCATATAACCCTTAAAAGCCCGATTTTTTAAAAATTGAATTTAAAATGTTTTTTGACTCTCGTTTCTTAAGTAAAACATGGGGTAAATACTTTTAAAAATTTTACATCTATTTTATTTTAAGTATGGTTTATGGCTAAAAAACAGTTTGTTACCAACTGACAACACTGTCCTTTATTTCAAAAAAAAAAAAAAAAAAAAATTCCTGATAAAATTCGATAATGTCAAACACAGTTGAATTTTAATAAACAATAATACGGATAAAGAATTTCCTTCAACATTGTAGAATAAAATAGGGTATTAACAAGCCTACAAAAAAAGCAAAAAAGATGCAGCCTCAAGTGAAAGACATCAATTTATTTATATTTTTTTTGTTAGCACTCAGGCTGCCATCTATATGTTGTAAGTTGATTTAATAAAAATTTCAGTATGTATCCTATTGGCATTGGAGTTCAGTCTTATTCTCAACATTTTAGAAGACAAAATTGGGTATGCTGCTTAAAGACAACACTGGGTCTTTAAAGGTTAATGCGAATGGATTATTTAACTCCAAATAACACGAATAAAAAGATCACACTGCATTCTATTCCGTGGATGGAATAAATGCATTAAACTGAAAAATAAAAAAGCCTATCCATTTTAAATTTTTTCCTCCTCCGTTAGCATGGGATTTGCGAAAGCCGCGTGTCACGGACTACGGAACACGAGGCATTTTCTAATCGCCCAAGTCCAAGGCAGCGACTTTTTTTTCGCAGTGTTCTATCCGCGGAAAAATGTGCCGGTAATGTTGTGGAAAAGGTAATGGGGCAAAAGGTTTCTCTAATGCCCACTTAACGTGTCCATTGGTCCCAATTCATTTGGGACGGAGTGGACAAAACTATTTACCTAATTTACAAAATAAATAAATAAATCTTGCCGTTTAGCTAGCATAGAGGACACTTGAGAGAGCTTACAAATTGTGCTCACTTTTGGAATACATACATTTAAAAGAGAAAGTAAGAAGGCGAAACTCTTGATTTTTAAACGCTTCCCCTTTCGTTAGATTTGTCGACTTAAACGTGTGGAGGGAAGAGACTCATGTTTATGTGGAATGCCGCTGTTGAAGAATTAATTCAATTTCAGGAACCATTTTTATTAGATGGCTAAATTCCATGACAGAGTACGCTAAAAGGTACAAGACGCAAGACAGAGAACAACACAAGACAAGTACACAGAAGAAGAAGAGAGCGAGGCATCATGGGAAAAACCCGGATGGCTCTAGTAGCGCCACCTACCATAAAAAGGAGAAGGCAGTGAATTGTAACCGCTACAAACGTGAAAATAAGTAATATTTGTGGCCTCTTCAAAGAACGGACTATATTTCTAGTGTCGTAGCTATTATTTTTATGCAGTTTCTTATAGTTGCCTAGCAATGGCGGTTCGAATTTTGCGCCCGACGGAGGATTGACTTGAATAAAGAGCAGAAATGTAGCCTGCAAAGAAAGTTTTGAATTCGATTTGCACTCAAAACACTTC
>BGPR01026646.1:0-21363 GCA_013235015.1 Araneus ventricosus | reverse complement strand
GCTCCCACGTGATACCTGAGACTCCTCTAAATTCTGTCAGCTTGGCAACAGAAGATGTCACTTCTTTGACAAGAGTTCTTAATTTCGTAAACCTGATTAGATCGAAATGAGGTCTAATTAGAAGACACAGTGACACAAAAAAATTCAGTAATAATAAATCGAATCGTAAACATGAACTACAGAAGTGGTGTTTCCAGATCAACAAAAATAAGCCGTTCTCATATTCTCTTTTTAATATTTCTTGGCACATTTCAAAACTAAACATCCATTGACTCACAGGAAGAAAATTCAGTAGGAAGTACAGTAAAAAATGCTTTAGTGATCTGGTAGCTCTTATGTCAACGTAAAACCTCACGACACTCTCATATCATTTAATAACAACACAAACTGCAATTCTCAAACTTTGTCCTTCATCTAGATTCTGTGAACTAAACATTCTATCCGATCGTATGTCTAATCACGAAAGACAGAAAACATTTATACGAATTTTTTTATAAAATGAAATGTGACCTGAAAATTCATTAGCAACATTAGGTTAACATAATGTACTGTCTTAATTATTATATCACTGTGCTATAAGAAACGTGTTTAGAAATAAATATGAATAAATAATCAGTATTTGGTGCCTAGTTAACTGCTAAAAAATGAAATTGAACGATTCTTATTAGTATTATTTCTGCTTAACTTTTAAGAATTATGATTGAAAGAGGAACCTAACCTTATGAGATTAGAACTTTAAATAAAGTAAAATTTCATCTATTAAAACAATTTAAAAGGCAAATTAACTGACTTTTACTACATGATGTTTAAAAATAAAACAATCTGAATCCCATTAGGAATCTTTTCATTTTCTCGTAAAGTGTTCTTTTTTGCTTTCGTTATTAATTAGTTACCAAAACCTTGAAATCGCAAATGATGCGTAACTGTTTTAATTGCAAAGCTTCAAAAAGAGAAACTCTGTTTTTAAGAGTCTTTTTCAGAGCATAAAATTTTGGAAATGATTCTAGTTTATGGACTACTGAAATGTCGAGATGAATAAACATATAATAGCAAAAGCACTTACCGTACTTAAGCAAAAATAATTTCCTCTCTTGATTTTTTTCAAAAAAAAATTTAATAATTGTGTATTTAACATGGTTGGTTGCAAAAAACTTTAAAATTGTTACCTTTATGCAAGAATTTGTTATGTCGTCATTAATCTCTGTTATAAAGAAAAGAAAAACAGCTTTTTAATTTTTTTGGAAGTTAAGGGCAATACTTAAATTTTCAAGCGACTACATAAGTTACTAAAAAATCATTCCAAGGACATATGCTGCGAAAGATTTTTTAAAAATAAATAAACACACATTTTATCTGGTATATTTTTTCCATTTTTCACAAATGATTTGAAAATAAATTATTTTAAATAATTGTTTCGGATTCCATTAAAAGTTAGACGTTATCACATAACGGAAATATTCATGAAGAATGACATCTCTTAATTGAATCGCTTGTATTTTCTTATTTAATTTTTTAAATATTAGGAAATTTTAATTTGAATTGCCGAAGATATTTATTTTGGAGATTTAACATGCTTTTTTAGTAAGTGATATTACCTTGAGACAATTTTTTTTTTCTTTGAAAGCCCAATTTGCTGCATCCCAGATTAAAATGGTTAAAATCAGAATAAAAATAACTTTTAATGCCATGTTTTGATAGATTATCAGTAAGTATACAATCCAAGAAGAACGTTTAAATACAGCTGAAGGAAGGAAACTCAGAAAAGTTGTTTATGTTCTAGGCTACTACAGAGTTCCGCACACGACGACAAAAAATATACAAATATCTGAAAGAAAATCTACAAATAATCATTACAAATTACAAAGAAAAGAAAACGAAACTTATCATTGTCTGGCCATTACCTTACTATATGTCGCTGTTCAATGACCTCTTAATCTGAATCTGCGAGTCTATTGCTCAGCTGATTCAACTAGTACGCAGTTTCTGCTTACATCCCTCGATATTACAAAGTTTTAACGTTTATTCATCAGAAATAAAAATTAGAGGAAACTATTTTTCTCTTTTTATCATTTAATAGCTATAAATCTAAACTATTTGGTTATTTCTGATGCAAATAATTAATAGCTGTTAGATTTTATTAAACGTGCTATATATCGTTTACAGTTTTCCTATTTTTCACAAATGTCGAGTCACAGTTTACTACTTTGCCCCAGCATAAATTCTAATATTTCTACTACTAAAAAATATTGGACACGGATAAAAGAATTCGATATTCACGACATGGAAGCATGAAATACCATGCCTAGAAAGAGGGTATCTGCAACAATATATTCAGTTCACAATTAAAACGATTTTAAGAATAAATAATTCCTTTTGCCTGCTCTCTGAGAGTGAAAATTCAGTCTTTGTTTCTCTTAAGACCAGTTTATTCTACTGAGATACTTTAGAAAAAATAGATTCCTATTACATATATATATATATATACCAAAAAACAAACTAGCACACAGCCAGATAAAACTCAAAAACACTCAAGACACAATGAAGCAAAAAAGACAAAACAACAAAATAAATTGAAAAATATCATAGAGTCAGTCGCTTCGGCAAAGTAGCTGCACTCATGATATTACTCAATGGTCTTTTTCCAGCAACGACAAAAGAATCCATTAACAAATGCTGCCATCCCTCTAAAAAGCCACAAGACAATTAAAATGTGAAGAATTCTTGACAAAAATAAGATACATTAAGAAGATTTTAAAAAAATCCGAAAGCAAAAAAATCTGGTACAAAGACCAGAAAAAAATAAATAAAACAGACAGTATACACAAAAAAGAATAAAATAAAACGGAAATACGCTTACCATGGTCAGAGACTCAAAATATTTTACTGTATAATAAAAACTTTGTGAAAGTCAAAGTTACTAAAGAAACTGAAGCAGATGGGCTTTTGGCTAGAGCAGAAAACGTCAAGCCAGATGGCAAAATAGTATAAGTCAATAAGAAACCGTGTACATCAAAACGGAGATAACACCTCATGGAACTTACACTTGTGTATTGTATTTTCGGCACTTTTCAAGTGTATGCATGTGATATAAATGGCAGTCTTACGACTGTCAACCTTTTCCCGTGTCTGATGGCATAGCTCGTCACGCTCAATTAGATCATTGCCTTTTTATTCCTCCTATAAATTATCCACATTGTATAGCTCACATAAGAGCTTAATCTTTTATTTATTAATTCTTGAAAATTAAAATTTTCCAAAAAAAAATCTTAAACATAGTTCTTCTAGCACATCATTTAAATTATCCTACTTATTGTACATGCTATTAACTAAATATAATTTTCCATGCTTTTACCTGTGTTTACTGCGTGCTAGAATGATTGCCATGCCTGCGCCCCTAGAACCCCTGGAACCCGTCCTACATCAACTACGGAGATAGAGTCAGCCATCTGGTACAAAAATCCAAGATGTAGTATAACGGAGTTTAGATGATCTTCTGCTGGATCAATCATAGGATGAAAATACATCGCAAATTTAAACAGAATTTGGGAGGATCTCCTAGATTTTCATCCGTATACTATTTGGCTTGGGATATAAAAGCAGCTTGTATGCGCATTACTATTACAGGAAAACTTCAATCAAAAAATAAAATTCTAGACAAGATGAAGCTATTTTTTTCAAACCTCTGATGAATATGATAAAAGAAGCACACAGATGGAACATACTACATTTTATGTACATGAATTGCTTAAAGTAATCGATTTTATATGGCTGGAAAATAGTCACCTTAATTGACATCTAAGAAAGATACTAAACTTAGTAATATGTGAGACCAGAATAGTATCTGCTCATAAAATTAAATATAAATGTGATTATGAAAAGTATACTACTGTTGTATGGTGTATAAACAGTAATCGAACTCTTACCATCGGTAACATCTCGATACGAAGAAAATAAACCTGATATGAATGCCCACATTGGGTGTGGAATTCACTCTATTAAGTTGTCAGTAAAATAAGTGAATTTGAATAAATACCTCCAATAAATGCCTTCATGGGCAACTCTATCACCCGATTATAAATTTTTCTATGCGTGGATTAGAGCATCTCCGGCATGTGTATAAATTGATCAGTTTACTGCCGCATAATATCATATCTTTTCGAAAAAGATCTATTTTAGATAAGGGTGAGGTTTTAGCAAAACCAAGTTCCAAAAATGACTTTTCAAAAATACATCCAGAATTACATTCAGTTACGTAATTTATTTCGACTCTCTATCCGCACAGTAGATTAAACTTTAAACACTGGCATTTTATTATTTCTCTGTTTGTACACTTCAAAATGTTCATACGAAATTATTCTCCCTGCTATCATTTTTTTTAAATTTTTTGCATTAAAAAAAGTATTACAATTATGCACCAGTTCAAACGTGAGACATAGAGGGTATAACAAATTCTCTTGGGATTTGTAAGAAATTGTATAGTAAAATAAATAGCATATTAAATGTAGAAAAATCATGAGACGATTTAGATAGAACTGGCTTCTAAGGTTAATGAAGATCTATCAAACTAAGAGATCTCTATCTAGTAAAATAAACTCTATAAATCCTGAGACAACAAATTGAATATATATCAGTTAATTACTACAAGTAACACTCAACAAATGACTCAACACTCTTTAATATAGAGAGGTTTTAATTAAAATAGCATGTTCGAGCTTATACTTGCCTGAAAGAGCAGTGTTAAAAGCATCCTATATAGATGATATGAATTAAAAAAAGTTAAAACAATCAACTATTTCATCTAAGAGAAAATTTAATTGAAAGAAATATCTGTAAAATAACAGATTTTTCTATATTTTTTACCCAATCTCAAAATAAAAACTGGGATAGTACATGAGCTTAGATTATGCATATTTTCCATTGTACATTGCAGTATATCTCATTAGTAATCTCAATATATGTACTACAATTATAATGCTATTATATCATAAAGTGTTACCACAGCTCCTCTCTCAATGTGCTTTCCCATAGTTCATTTGGAACTTTTCAAAGATTGCTCCCTATCCAAAATATGCCACTAAGCAATTTTTCTTCTATTATACATCAAAAGTTTTCTAATTAGCGCCGAAATGTAACTAGTAGTAATCTGTCTCAAATCCAGTAATCAGAAAATCTTCTAGCCTTCGATACTGACTGAAGAAGTGAACTTAGACAAGACTCTCTGCTCTTTCTACCTAAGCCTCTAACCCTACAAAGAGACAAATGAAAATGAGTAAGAAGTGGGTTGATTTCTAGTCCAATGTTGTATACTTCTTTCTATATATTTTATATAAACTGTGAAATTAATACAGCATCATGCTAAGCGTTGTTTGCTTTAAGTTTGGCTATGATTTGGCATCTAAATCAGAAGATTTAAAATTAAAATAGCTATATATTTTAAAAAACTGAACTTAAAATGAGATGATTATGAACGAATTTTGAGAATAAAAATTAAATAATGTCCATTAAAGAGCTGATCAGGGTATGAGTTGCAGCATTAAGTCAATCATCATTGATAAGTAAGCACAATAGTTGTCTCATATTATCTCGAATGATCTCAACAAAATATTATCACTATGTAAATATAATTTTCTTTTTTTAATCAATCTTCGCCTTACATTCATATGTTGTTCCGTACTTTGGCGAGTTTTATTAACGGTACTATCATGTTATGCTAGATTCAGTATTGAGCTAATGAAGAATGTAGGAATGACAGAGCATTATATATATATATATACATATATGGTAAATATATATATGGTATATGGTAAATGTGGAATTTTCGGTACCAACCTGTCTCTCGTTAATTTTTCTTAGCGCAATTTCTTGCGCCTTCCCCAAATACTGTTTTGGATGTGCAGCACGATTTTCATTGCTCTCTTACGCATGCGTCACCTGAAAACGAGAGATTGAGCACGCAATGCCTGCGGAATTTTAAGCGTGTATCGGGCAAATTTTTTTAACTTGAAAAAACATCAGCGGTTTCGCTTTCAGCATAGAAGGAAACTAGTAGCTCCGTTTTTTCATTGAATGTTAGGGATATAGGTTTTTTTAAATAAATTTCCGCACGTAATGTCTGTGGCATTTCAAGCGTGTAGCAGGAAAATTTTATAACTTAAAGAATATCAGCGGCTTCGCTTTCAGCATAGTGGAATACTTGTAGCTTCACTTATTTATTGAGAAACGAAACACACAGAATAAAATACACGGTACTCAACCGATATTCAATCGGAAGAATTCATAAACGAAGTTTTACTCAAATTCGAATTTATCGACCAATCACATCGAAGAGTAGAACAAAACAGTCCAATCGAAACGTGGCGCAATATTGCCTGACCGCAAAACACCAATGAAAAGATCAATTTGTGCACATGCGCGCTTGTCACTCGTTAAAAACATCTAGACGAATCCAAAACAAATGTTCTCTCATCGCCGTTCTTGGCGGCAAAGAGTTGGCGATCCTAAGAGGAACGAAGTAAGTGGGTACCGTAAACTCCACATAAACCATATATATTGTTATACAATATAATTAATATTAGTTTTAATGCATTAAATTGGTTTAATAACCTGGATTCCCGAAGCTAAACAGAATATTGATTAGTTTTATGGAATATGTCAGAATCTATAATTTCTTCAATTGCAAATAGGAAAATTTGAGATACCATGAGTTTCTATCTTATATTTTTTCGTTCCACTTAAACCAGGTGAAAAAGGGACGTCTATAGAGGACAATCATAGGAAAAGTAATGCATACAAGTACCTCCTTATTTTGACACAAATTATAAAAACGTAAAGGCATATACAGATTCTCTATGATTTGTTACTTGATAGATTCTTTCTATCTCTAATAAATTTACATCAAAATATTCATTTGACATGTTGCTATTCATTAAAATAGAGCGATATGTAAAAAATATATTTATTGTTAAGAAAGAGATATTCTGTACTCTTTTTACTGTTACGTATGCAGTCGAAAGCGAAAAAAATTGCCAAAGGATATCGCAATGCACTTATAAAAGAATACAAAAATCTTTATAGAGTATCCCAAATCGTAAAGAAGCGATCCCACTGTATTTTCATTTAAAATAAAAATTGCGTATAATTTCAAGCAGATAAATGTAATTCTGTGTTAATGCGAATGAAATTGAATTTCATGATTAATATGGAAAAGAACAGCATCACAAATCTGGCTGCGATACTGGAAATATACCATAATATAAGGGATTCTTTTAATAGGAACAATTCTCAATGCGTCAGCTTGACTGAAACGTTTAAGTCATCTGCAACGAATTTTACTGCTTTAATCACGTTATTCTAAATTTTATTGTTAAAATGCCTGAAGACGTTAAATATTGTAGTTTAAAATATTCACATCAAATTGGTTTTTCATATATTTATTTCAGCGTTCCTTAAAATTATTAATGAGGATAATCAATTTCTAGCTTTATTTAGTTAACCTGTAGTTTAATTACATCTCTTTATTTAACCTACAAGAGAAATATTTTAGGATGGTTTGAACCGTGGCCAAATGACCAGAACACCATCTCAACCCCCCCCCCCCCCCGCTCAAAAGTTCCATACTGTGGCAAAGATAAGGTGATTGGCCCCGAAAGACTACGAGACACGTATACAGGATCCATGGATCCATCTTTGCTGAAATTAATTCTCTATTCCCTAACATAATGGCCCAAATGTCCAGCATTTGGAACTTACCATAGAGACCGTCAATCCAATTCAAGCTCATTTATCAAATGGATAAGTGAGACTTCTGTTTTATTGTTCATTAACGACCGAATATGTTCAGAAATATCATGGTTGAAGAAAATTGATTGGATGAAGGAGGCTATTTGCTCTGCTCTCTGGTTCTACGCGGCTCTTAGACGGCAATATTCAAAAATATTATTGATCACCAGCCGAATAGCAATTACTTTTGAGTTGCGACAGACATGTCTGCTGGAGAGTTTCCTTGTTCCCTGCTTAGCGAAACACAAATGTGACACAGTTACCCCAGAAAATCATCCAGGAAGGCGAATATTAGCTCCTCATAGATCGGAGCTAAGTCAAAGTTCTACTTCAGGTGACAGCTACGTGTTCCGACGTCTATTCAGCCAACTGAAGTTGCCACACTTGCTATTTACAATAAATCCTTGACTCATGAGCTTGACTACATATACTTAGTGGAATTAGAACCACTAAAACTGCCTTGATTTCTTTTCCCAATATATATTTACAAAAGCATGAGGATTGAAAAGGAAATGAATGTAAACTGAGGGAGACGCTATCTTATTGTAGTTTTACTCTTTTGCTAATAATAAGTAAATATATTACTATTTTTAATGCATTATACTCTTAATATCCGAAAACTAAAATATAGCTAATACAGTGGTACCTCCCTTAACGGACATTGTTACGAGTCCCAGTCCTTCTATATAGGACAATCCATGTTATTCCCTCTGGGTAGCGGACAGGTATTTTTGAAAAACTTTCAATTATTTTGGCAAAAATTTCAAAATTATTCTAACAAGCAAGATAAAAATATATGTTTCATATATCAAACAGAAGTGAAAAAAACTTCTTTATAAAAAGTTTGTCCTCCCCACGCTATCTGACACCTCCTAAAAACGGACACCTCCTAAAAACACCTCCGGACACCTCCTAAAAACGGACAAAACTTTTGGTCCCGTGACTGTCCGCTTTTCGGAGGTACCACTGTATAAGAAAATGAATTTTGATAAGAAAATGAGGACTTACTTTTCTCAAGAAAGCTTTTACAAAAAAAATATCTTTATTCCGAAGCACGTAAGTATTAGGGTGGATCGCTCTTCTATGCAGAAAAAAAAAATTATTATTAATCAAAACCTGCCTATGCGGAAAAGATGTTCTATGATATGGAGATTAAGAGGAAAATAATAAAAAAAAATTAATTCAAAATTTAATACTGCCGCAAGGGGGTTGAATTTTCGAAAAAGATGGAAAATACTGAATTTTGATTATACGATTTTTTAAAAAATATTATTATTAATCAAAACCTACTTATGCGGAAAAGATGTTCTATGGTATGGACATTAAGAGAAAAATATAATAAAACAATTTAAATTCTAAATTTAATACTACCGAAAGGGGGTTGAATTTTTTTAAAAAATGGAAAAATACTTAATTTCGATTATTGATTAAACGATTTTAGATTCGAAATAATTGTTTTTTCGCAATATAAATAACCAAAAGAGATGATTAATGAGTAGTGAGTATTATAATGTACATTGCAACAGTTTATGACTCAGCTCCCCCTCCCCACACCGTCAATCAGTCCGGTTAAACAACTAGAGCAGTAGGCAATGACTTTGCGTGCTTTCAGAATTCTTCGAAGGGCTAATTCTCTTATGTGATCTCTGTCGTCAGCTAGCATTGATATCAGGACATTTTCTGGATGGCCAAAAAATCAGTTTCTTTTAATAGCAGGGTCTATGACATCCTTCAAATCATTCGAGAAATAACGCGATAGAACGATTGATCGATGCAAATTCTGTGCCTCATAAATTATGGTTTCGTTTTGATCTTGAACCACATAGACGCATAGACTTTTGTAATGAATGTCGTTAATGTCAATAAAGTCTCGGATGAATTTTCGTGAGCTACATTGAACCTGAGAATTCTGTTCGCGATTCTAAGCCACCTTGAGTGGCAAACTTTTCCAGGATTTATCTTCGACAGACTTTCTCTACAATGTCAGCAGTTTATGACTTCACAAATTTCCATTAAGTACAGTTGATCAGTACTTAAGTCTTTCTTGTTAGTCACTTCAGATAGCGTGTTTTCTATTGTCGTGGATGAAACTACAGATAGCTTCTCGCATCCGACCAACGATTTTCTTATTTCGCCAATCAGGCTTTTGGGCCAAGTTGTGGTTTTATACAAGTGCGCGAAAAGATGACGTAGTGGAAGCTCGTTGGCGGGTAACTGGCACAGAAACAATTGTAGTGGACGATTCAGGATCAGTTCCATGTTACGTATAATACCTCGTTTGACACCTGTGTTGACAGATGTTCCGTCTCAACCAACTTTGTTGCATCTATGTCATTGTCAATGCATGACAAAAAAACTATATATGTTATTTCCAGTAATTTGCGATCTCCCGAAATTTACAGACACGTGGCCGATGTACTCAGAGCCAGGTTCTTTTACCAAGCTTATGTGTTCTTCTATTATGACTTTTCTTCTGTTGTCTTCCATTGATAGAGTCCTGTCTTTTCGCCCATCGAAGTATAAACCAAACTGGTCATGGTCATAATGTTTTATGACCTGAGACAATAGAGTGGTTCTTGCCTTTGTTCTCCCACGTCGAATGTTATTTCTGTCAACAACGTTCAAAACATTGGTTTTTGAGATAATGCCCACATCTTGAAGAGCAGCTGACACGATGGCAGCGCCTTCTAGGTCGGAAATACCAAATCGGTCCAATGTTCTAACTGCAGCTAAAACTTTTGTCACTGCAGGTAGTCCTGTGTCCACCCAACCGGCACAGTTGTTGACATGGCATCAGGCACGGGGACACGGGGCGGAGTTCTGTCACTACAGGTGTGACTGTGGGGAAGATTCCATGAAGTACCACTTCCCATTTATGGAGGTGTGGGAGGATAAAGCAGGAGACAGAAAAAAGATGGGTTTGCCTTCTGCTCTGGTTGTTTAGCTGGACTGATTTGACGGTGTGGGGAGGGGGAGCTGAGTCATAAAATGTTGCAATGTGCATTATACTACTCACTACTCATTAATCATCTATTTTGGTTATTTATATTACAAAAAACAATTATTTCGAATATAAAATCGTATAATCAATAATCAAAATTAAGTATTTTTTCATTTTTTTCGAAAATTCAACCCCCTTGCGGTAGTATTAAATTTAGAATTTAAATTTTTTTATTATTTTTCTCTTAATCTCCATATCATAGAACATCTTTTCCGCTTAAGTAGGTTTTGATTAATAATATTTTTTTTAAATCGTATAATCAAAATTCAATATTTTTCCATTTCTTAGGAAAATTCAACCCCCTTGCGGCAGTATTAAATTTTGAATTTAATTTTTTTTTATTTTTCTCCTAATCTCCATACCATAGAACATCTTTTCCGTATAGGTAGGTTTTAACTAATTATAATTTTTTTAAAAAAAATCGTATAATCAAAATTAGGTATTTTTCCATTTTTTTCAAAAATTCAACCCCCTTGCGGCGGTTCTTAACCTAAAATTTAATTTTTTATTTTATTTTTCCATTTATCTATATACCATAGAACATCTTTTCTGT
This sequence comes from Araneus ventricosus, assembly GCA_013235015.1. Taxonomy (NCBI): domain Eukaryota; kingdom Metazoa; phylum Arthropoda; class Arachnida; order Araneae; family Araneidae; genus Araneus; species Araneus ventricosus. The sequence goes on along the minus strand of BGPR01026646.1, from coordinate 10,030 downwards.
ATAGGTAGGATTTAAAATTCTGAAAAAAAATTTTTCGATCCACCCTAGTAAGTATAGGAATTTTAATAATTTCGATTAAATGAAAAATAATTTATATAAATATTTCTAGATATAAAGATTGGTCATGAAGACAAGTTAACTTAGCTGCAGCCTTGATTGCTTTTGAAAAGGAAGCGAGAAGCTAAATTCTTAAGCATTTCTTCTTATGTTTAAGAAATTGGAAATCAATAATGAGATTAATCAGCATTTAAAGATTACCTTGAAAGCTAGGTTTTAAATGATAAAAAGGCATTTTATATGCTTAGAAATATTTCTGAATGAAAGGAATGGAAGACAGTCAATGAAAGCGGGAAGAAAAGAAACTTAATGGGAGAACCATTTAAGATTCATTATTTTAACTCAGTTGATTGCATGCAATAATATCATTAAAGGAAAGGAATATATTAAGTTGATCGACAAATAGATCGAAATATCTAACTATGAATATTGATAAATGATTTAAAATTGTATACAATTGCAAGTTATGCATATTGTTAACAGCAAAATTTTAATATAAGGTTGATATGTTTCGTCAATTCAGGATGACTTTTGCAAAATTCTCCTTTGATATAGCGAAGATCCTTTGTCATTAACAGGCATTTTGTAGCTCTAAAAAATTTCCATAATATTCTAGACGCGTTAAAGTTAGAATGTATAATAGGGCAAGGCTGTCGAATTGGACCTCTTCAACGCGTTTCAATAAAAAATGGAAATGTTTGAGGTTTATTTATCTTCAAAAAATGTAATTAACTTTTATGAAATATGCAAAAAATAACTTAATCTGTCTAAACTGATTTCCCAGACAGGATCACTGGTTTCTCACATTGGACCATACATTGCTTTAGTTATGGTCACTCTGCATATTTACTTCACAGGAACTAACGACACAGTTGAGGTTTCCTATTACAAATCACATGAAGAAAATTATTCAAAAACCACAAAAAAATATTCCTCACCGCAAACTCAGTTCTGTTCGGAATATAAGGCGCGCGCTGAACTAAGGCTGTAGCAAAGAATGAGACATGTTCTTCATTCTTTATGATATTATATAAACCAAATTATATATATAAATGCAGTACTCACACACATGAACCTTATACAAGAGCCGAAAATTTATACAAACTTTTATTTCTTTGCTTTTGGTATTTGTATGCTGAGTTCAGGTCATACATTTGATTTATGGGCAAATAATAATTTGTGGGAAAATGATAATTCCCGTGTTATAGAATTAATTATCCTATTGCAAACATCAATTATTTAGTCAAAACAGAACCGGATTGCTATGTCAATCTCTGTGTTTGCGACATCTATTGAATATCTATAAAAAAGGTTTTTTTTGCTATATTCAGAATCAATGTGTCCGAATTAGTCATTCTTGCCTCCTTAAAACAAAGAGGCAAATTCACTTCCATATTTTAATTTCAGTTCGATTTTCATCCTTACTGTGTCATAATATCTTACGGATGTTTAGTTTTTTGCTCTTTGTTCGGACTATTCGCTATTGACAAAGATCACAATGGCGGCTAAATAATATGTAAAAATATAGATTTTAAATGCCATTATCTCTACTAATAATAAATGAGGACGTTATTATCTCTACTAATAATAATGCTTGCGTTCTACAAGTCAGACCGCTTGATCTAGAAATATGATACCTGGCTCAAAAATACGTTTAATGATGTAAATATGCACCTCTGAACGACTTCTTTGAAATTTCAATTAGAATTTTAATAATTCAAAATTAAACGAAATTTTTCCGCTTTCCCTCGATAACTTCCGAAAATATTATAGCATAACGATGATTTTTAACAGTACAAAAATTATCTTTTTAATGATTTCAATTAAGTTGCCGAACAAATTCTTTCTAATTTTAATAAATTAAAAAGAATAATTTTTGGCATAATTTCTAACATCACCTTTCATTGTTTTAATGAAATGCAAAATCTTTTTCATAATTTAAACAAATATTTAATTCCTCGTTTCTCTTCCATTGTTGAAAGCTAAAGTCGTGGAAAGTTAATCGAATGTAGTTTACTTTCTTTTTTTATTTCATTAATTTTTCTGTAAAATTTGTAAAGAAAGTCCTCTAGATACCAAGTATATTAGTAAATATATTGCGTAAAGTTAATGATTATGTTTGCTAAGTTTTAACTCTTTTTATCAGCGTGTATGAATCCGGCTAATATGCTGCTGAACATAAGATATATAGCGGAATTTTAATGTTGAATTCAAATGCATATTTTGCATGAAGAATACGAAAGTAAAGTTGGCGCCGACAACGTGCATTTCGATGTTAGATGGGAAGGACATTTTCTTCACTCCATTACGAACGTTCGTGTGGAAAATGGACAAAACAGGTGCAAGGCAACTAAAAGAACCCGGTTTAAATGTCTATCACAATTTAAAATTTCTCTATTAAGGGGACCATGAATATAAAATAGTGCATACGAGATTCAATTTAAATTATATTCTCAGCAAACAAGCTGGTCTCCGAAGGCAAATAGGCACAAACAAATTGTGATGTGCTTTTTATTTTTACTTGCAAACATTAAATTATTAAAAATCTCTTTAAAATTTCAAAATATAGTGCTTTGTCATTCTGCAGTTTCATCATCGAAATAACTTTTCAAATAATGTGTCATGACTGTTCTAACTAACCCATTACCATCCAATTAGTTTAAAACATAGATTAAATAAATTAAATTATGTTTAAAACGCCAAGACTAAGGTAAATGCAAAGTAAAGATGAAATTCGGAGAAAAAAAATTGTTCCCTTTAATTTTATTTTATTTTTAGAAAAAATCGATCGTAAAAAAAATCGAGAAAAATTATTTAAAAAAACTTTTCTTGCAAAAATATTTAAGATTTTTTAAATATAGAATAATAACGAAAAATAAATTTCTAATTCATTACATTACCTCAAAAATAAATTAAAGGGAAAATCAAAAAATTTCAAAATGACGACATTTTGACTTCAAAATCTGATTGACTGTAGTATATGCCTGTTAAAAACTGTTTAGGAGTTTCGTATTACCTATTGTCTTCATAAAAAAAGCAAAAAAAAAGAAAAAATGAATGCATTTGGTTTACCTACGGAAGTGAAATGTAACTCTCCTATAAAGAGGACGCTGGATGCTAACGGGTTAAACTAGATGGAAACACGTTTGAATCTTTTTCTTGGCTACATAAAATGTTAAGCTTAAAATTCTTACTGTACAATCACAGTTACAATTAATAAAATTTAACAGATCATTAAAAAATTTTCTTGAATTAATTAAAAATTAATTAAACCCTTTATATTATACAGAATGGCGCATATGCAGCATATTCTAATAAATACAAAAACAAACAATAGAAAATTAAAAAATGTTAAAAACAACAGAAAATTAAAAAATTTAAAAACTTTAAAAAAGAAAAAATAACTAGAAAAAATATGAAACAGAAAAAGTAATCAACGATGATAACAATACACCTTTTTGCGCGCCCAACGCAGCAGCATCCAGTGATTGCATCATACATTTTACTACAACTAACCAACCAATCACTAAAGAATTAAACAACAAAAATTTCCCAATAATAAAATAGCCAAAACACATAAAAAAAACTAGAAAACAAAAGAAAAAACAATCAAAATGGAAAAATTGTAGAATTCCATAGGCGGATTTTATGAAAGAGCCACCCACCATAGGAGTTCTAATTTGGACAAATTTTCTGTCGAGGGCAAGATTTACAGAGTCAAAAAATATACCCTCTGTGGCTCTGAATCTGTCCAGCTGAAATATAAGAAATAATCCCTTTGAGAAGAACAAACTGTACAACTGTACTTACTGTACAATGCCATTATATAAAAATGTAAAAGTAGAATCTTAAATACAGACATATAGCCCGCTGGAAAGACTTAAACAAGATATCATTAAATTTACAGAACGAAAATTAAACATTATTAATGAGAAGTATTTTCCAATTTATTATTCACTTCTTCTTGTTTATTCATTCAAATTACCTAACATGCATCCCAGAGAGAAATCAGAGAAATTCTTTATTTAAATCCAGCCGTGCATAAAATCGCGATTAAACGAGACAAATTTATCGATTTTTGCTCCCAAAGCGTCTTCTTGGCCTTCAGAAATAAGAAACCGATTAAGTATGTTCCTCGAAACATTTCACTTAAACCCACAGCTTTCCGATATGTTCCTCGAAGTTCCTGCGTCATCGATTTGAAGATGAATTCCCCCTCATGATGTAGTTGAAGAAATGAGATATTGCTTTTGCAATTAGGAGTTTTCTTACAGTGTGATGGAAAAGCCTTAGAAGAAAAACACCAGTGAATGGGAGGTAATGGACTGAAAAATGGCAGTAATAACTTGCACCAAAGTAGAAATGAAAATAGTTTGCACAGTGTTTGTTTTTACGAAAAAAAAGGCTTAAATACATGTTTAATCCACCAACAATAAGTATACTTTATAAAGTAAGACAAGTTGGAGACTCTTAGTGCTCTGAATTAAATGTTAAATTTATATCAAAAACCAAAATAAATTTTTGATCAAGTATTGATCAAAATTTTATAGAGACGTTTTAAATATCAATTGTCAAATTTGCTATGAATGTAATATTTTGCCCAAAGAATCTTGCCTGTAGTTACCTTAAAGTTAATACGTAAGATACTTTATACAGTTTGATATATTAATTTTACAATTGTTTGATATTTCAAAAATAGTTTTGAAACTTTAGGATGGTGTAAATGTAATATTTCATAGGTATTTTTTCCCAGAGAATGTAAAAAGCAATATAAGTTAATTCCATACCCGTACTATGAAGGAGAACCATATCAAAAGAATATGTTGCATAATATTTTAAATTTCCTATTCTCTTGTCCTAGCGCATGGATAAGCAAAATTTCAAATTCTGATTATATAAGCCATTAATTTGCATTGGATATTTATTTGAAGTAAGTGCTGAGTATAAGTATAAAATATTCCTTAATATTAATAATGTGCACATGTGAAACTTTTACATCTTTTTTTCCAGAACATTTTATCTATGTAAGTGATTTCCAAAATATACATTTTCCCACAGCTTTTCCTCTTATCCCTTGAAAAGTTAAAAAAGGGGTAATTGTGCTATGTCCATTTTTCCCGTTTTTGAGAAAACTAGAATTAAGAGCTTGATCAGCAATTACTACTAATGAGTATAAAATATTTGAATTAAAAATGCATCTCGATTATTAATGGTTATTTTTAAGAATATGTTTCAACTGAAATTTTTAAAAATAAATTCATGAGAGGAAAACAGTTTATTAAAAATGATGTGTACACTTAGTTGGTCGAAAGGTACAATTAGTTCTAGCAATGAAAATGAACTGTCAACTTAGGTTCTAAGGCAGATATTATTGATCTGGCTAGGAACTATCGTAACATTTTTATTTGTAAGAATTTGTGGTCAACCTGTGTATTTATTTTTTGATTCTTTCATTTATTTATGTATTTCTATAAACGCGTATGACAGAACCCTTAGTGCCAGGAAAATTATTTTTAGTTACTTTCAGTTTGCAGGTCCAAAAGTTCCAAGAAAAACTTCTAAACAAGGCCTTTTATGAAAGCCCGAAAAATAACCCCTATGTTAATACCTTCTATGTTCCCTAAGAATGCAGAAATATTTTTTTTATCGCTTAAGTCAATTATCACTGTATGTCTAACAAATATATATAGTACTTTGGATGTAAATATCTTTAATAAGTAATGGTATTTTATCGTCTGTTCGAAATTTCATCTTCTGTAAAATGTTTTTTGCATTTAAAGCTTTATATTTTAAACAAACACCATTCAAAGATTTTAATGTGGCACCAGATCTTAAATTACTCATATAATTATCATCATAGAACATGATCTGAATAATAAATCCTTTGTGAGTTATAACGAGATATTTGGACTCCTTAGGGGAAGACCGATTAATTTACTCTTTCAACCAAAATCAACGGTTTAAAAGTGAGCTGCAGTTATCTGGAAATATTAAATCATCGCTTTTGAATCTTACATCATTCATTTCATGCAATTTATGCCTTCGGAAATTTGACTACTATTTAAGAGTGTTTCTATATTTACTGATTCATTACAGATTGCAAATATATTACTGTATAAAATATTATGTGTATTTAAAGATTTGTTAAGAAACTAGCTTGGAACAAGATTGACGTTTCTTTAAAGATTTTGACGATACAAATTTAATCTGAGAAGTAAATAAACTAAATCTATGAAACTATAATTTATTATCACAATCAATCGATCAATTTGCGTAATCTTTTTCATTTCAGTATCATTTCTACTCGGTACGGTTTTCTTACATTGAACCTCAGCTGTGTAAACTTATCGATAAATGATAGAAATTTAAGAAAAATATTTAAAAAATATTTTCGATTAAAAAAGAATTGCGATTATTTTAATAAAATGTTTTGATAACCACCATACTTTACCCTTAATTTCAATAAATAGATTGTTTTATTGCTAAATTGTTATATTATTCAAAATTCATTTTTAAGATTAGAAATATTAGTTATACGTATATATAATGATTCACAGCTTTCAATTTCGTTTTCTACCATCAAGTGAGAAAAACTTTTTCCCGGTCTCATTCCAGTTTCAATATAATACGTCTAACAGTAGAATTTACATGAGAAATTAAGAAAATGTTATTTGGGCCGAAAAAGTTGTTATAATGAATCTAATATATTTCTTTAGTTGATGAGTTTCGTGAAAAATTACAAATATGTCGAAGTATATATAAGTATCTTCTTAAAGATTTATATTTAAGTGAAATAAAAGATGTTGATTTTCATTTTCTAAATCTTTTCAAATTATTACAAAAATTATTTTACATCTCTTCTTCTGCTTATAGGGAAATTTTTAATAAGAAAAACAGAGTAAGTTGCTTACTGACTGGAAAGTGCAGTGCATTGAAACATTGTATGTTCCGTAACTCATTTTGGTAAAAAGAAATCTTATTTCAGTAAATACTGAGTTCGAATATTTCCACTTCCTTTAGAGATTTAAATAATTTATTAATCTTTAAGCTTTTTTATTCATTATGCCACCACATTAGTCAATAACCTTCAAATCATCATTAAATTGATCAGTTTACACCAATAGAATAATTCACTTTCTTTAATGAAGTGTTTTCTATTTTAAAAATTACTCTATGATGTTCATCTCAATTTGAAACTAAATTGTTCATCAACAATAAATATGATATGTTTTAAAATAATCATATCTGCGATATTCTAAAGAAAACCATATTAAATGAGTTTTTGTGACAGCATTTGATATAAATCGCGTTCTGGTGTGAGTTTCTTTAATTTGATTTCGTCTGAAATGTCGCAACAATTTACATTTATTTATTTTTAGTTTTCCAATTTAAAAGGGAATCTTTAAGTAACGTTGACATTAGAATACAAAGCAAAGAAATATATCTTCCAAATAAAGTAGGAAAACAGTTTTCTCTAGAGAATCTAGTTTAAAAGTGCACATTTTTTTCTTGACTAAAGTTTCAAATGGTAAAGCAATGGTAAGCTTTCTTTCTATTGTATCAAACGTTCTATGGCAGTAATTTTATGGATTTTATACGATATGCTCTTCCGATTTTACTATTAATATTATTATTTATTTTGAAAAACAGAATTTTCTTTTACTAAAAGAACCAGTTGTACAGGAGTTCAGTGACAAACCTTTTAGGCGGTAAATCTGAAAGTAGGAAAAAATGCTGTTTCCAGATATATGCCTGAAACAGTTATTTTTTTTAAAGATGCCTAAGTTTGATACTTTCAGATCAATCAGTCAGATATTTTTCAGAATAATTTTGAAAGATAAACTTATTAATTTGGAAAAACATCCTTATATTCACTGCATGATTTTCTAAGCATCTAATAACTTATTTTAAGTATGAAAACATTATGTAAAAATTTATCAAATTATACACAATTTATGGACAATGTTTTGATGATACTTTTTGATAGCAATTTTGTTCAATGATACTATTTAATTGAATTCGAAGAGACAAGAATAAATTCTGACCATCCTTGCCAAATGCTTTAATAAACCTTTATCGGTGAAAACCGAAAATATTATAGTGGAAGCTATAAAACTGCTAAGAAGGTCAAATTTTATAAAGCCTGAAATCAGAGGCTGTATGCAACCTAGTAATACAAATCTTTTACTAAAATTCCCCCCCCCCCTTGAGTTATCGTGATTTCATTCTCCGGGACTATATTCTATTAACTATTATTATTATTTTTAATTTTTTCTCTCTATATTTATTATTTTGCATATTATGATGCTACTAAAACCCTCTTCAACGCACGACTTTGTTAAAATCCTACTGACAAGTCATAACTCGGATTTACATTTTTCAACATTATTTCCATTTAAACGGGTTATAAAAATTAATATAAAACACAAAAATTCAGTATATGCCCTCTTAATTATTGTAAATAATGAAAAAAAGGCATAGTATATATAAGACTCAATTGCAAGTATTGTAAACAAAATTACAACCTAAAATTAAGTTTATTTTGAAATTTATTTTGTGTTGTCCTTAGTGAAGATGCCTTAAGTCGCATAGGTTGTAAGACGGGGAGAAAGTATATAAGGAAATTGGATGAAAAAAGGCTGAAGCTTGAAAATGTACTTGTAAAACGATACTTGATTCATCACAGCATATTGAAGAAAAATTGGATATGAGAAACAAAACCCTTATGCAAGCAATCATTCTTTCAGAGATGTGCTATTCTAGGTTCTGTCCCTTTTGAAATCATCCAGTTACTTATCATTCTGTAGGTGGATAGGGCAGCTATCAAATCCCAGAGATATCATGCAATTTCATTTAAAATTGCCGTTAAATAGGGACGGTGTCATACTTAATTCATCCTTCTGTTTGTTCGAATATTTACAACGCTATTTTTCGGTCCTGTTTTTCGTATACTATGTCTTGCATAAAGAGGGATCATGCAGCTAAATTATTACAGGATTTATTAGAAGGCTAATTTATTGACAAATTTCTCTGATATTTTATGAATTGTCTTATCATATTTATTATAATTTAGACGACAATTAATTTTATTTATGGAGTTAATATCTATAGGTCAACGGCGGTTAAAAGTATGCGAGCGGCTAAGAATACTCAGGGCAATTTTACCCTTTTGGCAACACTGCAGAAAATCGCACTTTGAACCTTTAGTCATGTTGCTACTATCTTGAAATACGGTGTATTACCATTGCTTTTGTGCACTTCATATTCCATTTACAAGGCAAAATTCGCATTCCTTACTTTTCTATCTAATTTTTCGATCATAGAACGCAAGTTTTAGTCAATATATAGTGTGAACGAAATATTTAAAGGCGTATTTCAAATTAAAGCACGTTCATAAGCTATAAGTTGGTGTAGATTGAGTTTATCTATCTATGAAATTTTGGCACCTAGTAGCGGTTAAGTAAAGCTCTAACGAGGAGATCAAGAGTTTGCAGCAACTGTTCACTGTGTACTCTTAGCCTCCCTAAGCTTAAATTGACTTTTACTGGAATACAACAATAGTATTTTACAACAAATTAGTTTCAACGGGACATGATTCTGTTCTGTTTAATTTTTAAAAATTTTAGTTGTGAAAAATATTATCATCATCCTATTTCATTTTTTCTCTCAAACTTTTAATATACTCATTTATTACAAAATCTCGCCTTATAGAAGGCAAACAGATAGATACCTCTCATACGGAAATAACTAAAGAGATTAACCCAAATTGGAGGCTGGGAGGAGAAGTGGCTCGAGAATTGGGGATGAAAGAGTACCCTGTAGAAAAACTGAATTCTGTAGATTAATAGCGCTATTTTCTTTTATCATATCTGCGTTTTGTCATCTTTTAAGTAATGCTTAGGCCTACAGAAAATACTGCCTACAAAAAAATTAACGTTAGCTTTAATTCAATTTTACAGCTTTCAAAGCAAAA
>BGPR01026645.1:0-21363 GCA_013235015.1 Araneus ventricosus | reverse complement strand
TCATTACTTCGTTCAGTTACGTATTGCTCTTCAATTTCCTCGATAAACATGGAATCGTAACCAATCATAAGACAGAAGAGTTGATCGGAAGGAAGGAATTACAAATTTTTCTCGTTATTGTGTTATAAATAATCACAATACTTTATTGCCTTTTCCAGCATTGTTTAGTATTGTCAACTGTATTAAATCTTAATTTTCATTAGATTCAAAAGTATAAAAAGCCACGAAGTAATAAAATTAAATTAAGAAATTCCTTAAGTGAAATTTCAGTGTAATTCAAATTTTTCACCGAAATTTTTAATTTTGTTTAATAATTACTCAGTCTCTGGAATAATTAAAGCGCAGATGAAAGCTCAGTAAGTATGGATCCAGTAACTTTCTCTTAGGCAATTAAAATATTCGAATTAGAAAACAAGAAAAATGCATTTAATAAAGTAAAGCTTTTGAAAAAAACTTTATAAAAATGTAAGGGTTTTTTAAAAATTTATTTTTAAGCTAATTAGCTCAAATTTTATTACTTATACCATGTACAAAAATGGCATAAAAGTATTTAAATCTGATCTTAAACCATTTATTCTTATATCAATTTTAATATTATTATTTGAACTTGGGCTTGAAATGAAGAAATATTTTTTCATGAAAGAGTAATTTAAATGAAAATAAAAAATTCATGAAAAGAGTACTAAATGAAGAAAAAATTTGAAATATCAATAAATATTTTTTTCATGAAAAGATTATTAAATTAAGACATTTTTTTCCATGAAAAGATTATTTAAATTATAAGACATTTTTTCCCTGAAAAGATTATTTAAATTAAGACATTTTTTTTCATGAAAAGAGTGTTTAAATAAAAAAAAAAGCTTGAAAAGAGTGTTTAAATAAAAAAAAAATTCTTGAAAAGAGTGTTTAAATGAAAAAAATTTCTTGAAAATAGTATTTAAATAGATCACAAATAACGTGATCCCATGTGAATGGGAACCAGAAACCAAGCTTTAAAGTTGTGCGAGTTCATTTTGACCTCGAATGCGTAATTGAAACTAATGTTAACACAGTAATGATAGTTGTAACAAGGTTTCGTTTTCCCCAGAAACATTTGAAAAAATATCAAAGCGAAATGTTGCCAGCTACATATATACACGACAAAATTCCGCCAAGAAACATGATAAATGGTCGTGGCTTTATCAAATCACGTGGCTTTATAGTCACTTGATAAAAGTAAACGCGCCAAAAAAAAAAAAGGAAGCATAGTTTGAGCTTAACTTATTTTCGAAATTTTAAGAATTAGGAATGAAAATATAATTCTGGAAATCGTTGTGGTGAAAAATGATCGAAGAATTCAGAATTCCGCCAAACATTTCAATGCTGTTAAAGATCGTATGTTTTGTATCCTTGGGAGGGTCAGTTTTCCTAAATAAAATAACTCAATAATATTAAAGTGACGTTTATGTTTTCTGAGTAAAATAATCCGAGCAGTTCTCACTTATAAACAACAGCGATGGGGGAACCTGCGGCCTTCTTGAGTTAATTATGCGGCCCCACCAGTAATTTACAATTTGCATTGAAATAATATAATTGCCTGTAATATAAAAATGATTACAGAACAATAACCCTTAAGCTTTTGCTCGTGCGGCATTTTGCCCAACTGCAAAAATTTAATGAGGCATTTCAATGCAAAAATGTCCCCTCCCCCTGATATGGAACTTTTTTCTGGAAACAGAAACTTTTTTAAAAAATGAAGAAAGTATGTTTGTTTCGGCAGAGGTTGAATATGTGCATTTTTTGTCTCTCTATTGGTTTTGTTTCGGAGGAATATGTTGTTTTCTTTTTTCCTATGTTTCAGTTAATGGACAGATTCAGGGCCACAGAAGGAATAAATTTTGACTATTGGTCATTCCTTCTACAGAAAATTTGTCCATATCAGAACTCCGATGGCGAGTGGCTTTCTGAAGAAGTTCGCCATTCTAGTTCTCTTCCATTTATTCTATTCTGATTGTATTTTTTACTTTCTATTTTTTCTTTTATGTGTTTTTAATCATTTTAATTATTAGAGAATTTTTTCGCTGTTTAATACTATAGTGATTTGTTGGTTAACTAGGAAAATTTTGCTGATGCAATCACTTGATGCTGCTGCGTTGGGCGCGCAAAAAGGTGTATTGTGATCATTTTCATTATTGTTTACTTCTTCTGTTTCTCCTATGTATTTTTCTTTTTTTAATTTAATTTTTTGTTTTTCTATTATTTGTTTCCATATACTAGAATACGAGATGATAGCAAATAAATAATTAATTGAATAAATAAAATTCAATCTATTATCTGTTAGATAAAAAAGCACTTTCGTGTTGAACGATTGTTCATTGGTAAAATGGTTTATGTTAAGCGCATAATTTAACTCATAAGCTCCTGTGCTTTGAAAAACAGCAGATATTCATTTCGTGTAAGAGGCTCCAGCTTTAGAGTTGCATTCTTCTTCCGTTCTCTCGATAAAGTAAAATTAAGCTGAGACAAAAAAAGGTCAGAAACTGAAAGATTTAATAATTTTTTTTCATTAGAACCAGCACAGACATAAAATCTGCGTTATGGCAGCGGCTAGAGATCTAACCCTATTTCAGATAGGAGTAGTATGTGAAATGCGGCTTCTGTCATTTGTCACTTCGAGGAATCTGCGTTGTGGCAGTGGCTAGACATCTAACCCTATTTCAGATAGGAGTAGTATGTGGAATGCGGCTTCTGTCATTTATCACTTCGAGGATTGATGTAAAATGGCAGGTCTCGGTTTTCACGGGAACAGACGAGCATAGCTTTCAGGTCTGTGCCAGTTCATACAACAATAATCATCTTTCAAACAATAGTTACCTTCAATGGCATTCCCAGGTGTGATTATACTGAAAAAGATAATTACCGAACAATATTTTAGTGTTTTCTTTTTCTTTCTTCTTTTTTCAGAAGTAAACTGATAATTGTGGAAATCATCATCGATCACTCAGAAGTCATCACATTTCTCCATCGACCACAATATCTGGTAAACTTTTTCTGCACGCTTTCATTTAATTTACCTTCCTTCATGTTTTTGAATCTCATGTCAATAAAAGTGGAATTTTTTAATCGATTTTTCGCTCTCTTCCGAATGTTATTATCAAATTTGTGCAGCTGCGTGTTCTTGAGTGCAAATCAATACTTTAATATTTTCAGAACTTAATTATCAGTTAATCGATTAATTTGAATTTACTTTGATTTCATATGAAAGGCACCATCTGATTGTGAATGTGAGATCTAATTGATTGTAAGATTCGTTAATATTTATAATAACGAATTATGAAATATATAAAAGGTTAAATAATTAAAAGACTAATAAAAAAATTTAAAAGTGGCTTTTATTAGAGTACTAGCTGAACCCGGCAACGCTTTGCTATTGCTAGATTTCAGAATAATATATATAGATTAAATGAACACAATTGAAAGTTTGATATCAATTATTATATTTATTTAAATTGGGTATCTATATATATAAAAGGCAGTGTTCGTACGTGTGTTTAGATGTGTGCGTATCGATTTACTTGATCTCTTGAATTTGCATTGAAATATATTTGCAGAAATTTGTGGTCAGCATCCGTAAATGGAAACGAAGAGCCTACTGTATGGTATATTTGTCCTTGAATCTTGAGTGTTGGCATATAATTCTGAGTTATTATATTCGTTGCAAAAAACGAAGTCGTTTGAAAACATGGGTTATAATTACGTATGTTATTCAAACCAGTGGGAGTGGCCTCCCCTAAACTTTCTCGCATACTGCTCAAAAATTTGTCATTTCCCCTCCCCTTGCGTGGATAAAAAAAATCGAACCTACTGTAATCCAGAACGCAACGAATATCAGAAGGTTTTACATTGCAGATTATAGTGATTGTAAAATATTTAAGTGACGAATCATATTAAAAGAGATGCCTACGTATTAAAACTTAGCAATATTTATTTTCCATCACACTCGAGCAAGATCCGCTATTATACGAGCGAGCGAAAACAAAACAGGAGATAAAACATATTTATCACAAACTCCGTCTCAAGGACAAAGTGACGTAATCCTCCCGCTTGGTACCAGAGATTGCTAAGTACGCATGCGCATGGAGATCAGTTTTGAAACGAATGCTTAACAAGTATGCGATTAAACAGACCGATAGACATTCAACCCGTTGACGGATTTGGCCCAAAATTTTATACGGACCTACATTCATGACGATAAAACTGTGTACCAAATTTTATCCATCTAGCTATTCAAGTTTTTGAGTTATAGTGTTCGCATGACTTCGGGCATACAGACAGACAGACTTCCCGTGGACGGATTTTGTCCAAAATTTTATAGAAATCTACAAATTATGTGTCAAGTTCACATACCAAATTTCATCCCTGTATCTCTAATAGTTTTCGAGTTACCGTGTTCACAGACACACACACAGACATACAGACACATAGACAGACATGATTCCAAAATTGTGTTTTTCGGACTCAGGGAGGTCTAAAACGTGGAGATTCGTCAAAATCTCGAGTTCGAATTTTTTGACGATTACAATACTTTCTCTTTGTATACTTCGTATACGAGAAAGTAAAAATACTTCGATTGTGTTGTAGTACCAGCGACCAATGAGAACAATGGATCAAGTGGTGCCTTCAATGGTGGCAATTTAACTTTACCATTCAAACAACACAACGCTTCATTCTTGAATTTTAATGCCTTGAAATTTGTGCAAACTTTATTCATACTTTCAACAGCCACAACTGGATATATTCAATTTCGAATTATACTGAAATGCAATACGATCAAGTTTAACCAACTGATTTAATCGATTCATTTGTATGCGTAATCGATCAATGCGTAATCAGCTTACCTCTCAAAAAAAAATTTCTTTCCTTTTTGAAAGATACGTTACATATGCCTTTACTCTCTTGCGACTAAAAACAGAAATAACACTTTTCTCACCAATTATTTTCCATGAAAGTCAGACCAATAATACAGAGGGCCCTTTACTCTTCTAAACTCAAACTCCCCCCAACACGCATAAAGAAAAGCGTGAATGTCGTCTTTTCATAGATGTCATTTAGTGTCCTAGTCACAGTTTTAGCCAAGAAAACCTTTTACTAAAGGCGAAAAAGAAAGAAAAAAAGCACCTCTTATAGCTATCTCTCACAAGAACCGCACCCTTTCTGCACAAAGGTATGCAATTCCTTCCGTCTTTCCGGGGGCTTTCGAAACCAACACAAAATCTATATTAAATTATATATAATATAAAATCTATGAGTATTGAGGCTCGACTTTGCACAGAAGAGGTAACCTGTTCCAATACATGACCAGAGAAGTATGGTCCTGGCTCCAATAGCCCGAGGGTTTGTGCGATGGCTGCAACATTCTGGGGAAACGTCTGTAAATGATCCGAAGGTCAAAGGAAGTGGACAGAAAACTCAGTACAGTTCCTACGGGCAGTTGTAATTGCGCATGCGTCTTGGGGTTGGTATTCAACCATCCGCTGTTCGGCTGGTCGAATTATGACGGCAATAAATCTCAAACGACTGAACGCCGAAACATGGGCCTTGGGTACAGGGCTATTTTATTTGTTTGCTTTAGAAAAGCTTACTATAGAGAAAGAGTTTTTTTTTCTCTCCCGCACTTCCTGGGGGCCCAAATGGTCTTCTGTTTAAGGGGCCCACTTGCCATCGGCCAAGCTGGCAACCTCGCCAGTCCGCCACTGCATTCTGAAGAAAGGTGACAGAAACCTTTCTTATTCTGGAACTACTTCGTTTGACAGCTCATTGTGGGCCATTTGAAAAGTGTCATATCAATAGTTTATCAAAAATCATAAAGTTATTTATTAAAAATCTTTCTAAAAGTCATAAGCAAAAATGAAGCCAAAAAATGAATTTAAGGCCAAATGAAAATTCCGAAGGCCAAGGGCTTTGAAAAAAGACCAAATTTCCAGAATTTGGCCTTAAAAAGGTCAATATGGCAACCCTGCCTCTGTTCCCGAGGTCTTCCTCTGAGGGTCTACGCGACGCCGAAAAACAACTCTATTTACAAAAGGCAACCCCGCGTTAGGATTTGCGCCAAGCATTTTACAAGCATCGCCAACGGTAGCCAAATATTAAAATATTATTAGGCCCTTAACTTTCTTTCTAATGGAGGATCAATAGCTTTAAAAATTCCCTAGACAACGCGGATCATTTTGCAAAAAACCGCGTGTAATTCGGTCCAGTAGTTTTTCAGTCTATAACGAACACACATACGAACATTGCCATATATATATATATATATATATATAGATTGAAAAGTATGAAATTATTTTTTAATCAATAAATCCTGACGTCCAAACAAAATTGTAGAAGCTTGAGACGCTGAAAACAATACTAGAAGGAAATTAAGTCTCTATGATTATCATAAAAGAGAAAATTCTAAGCATTCATTAAAAATTAAAATAGATCATAAATAGGATTAAATTTCGAATTTATTTGCATTATTTCTATCATCTCTGCACTCTTTTACGATTTTAATTTGACCTAAAGATTTTTGATAAAAAAAATACTTTGTACTCTTATCATACTAATAAAAGCGCGTTTTTTTAAATTTTTTCTTTTAATATTTCCTTCTTAATACTCAAAATATTTGTAATCAATTCTTGTTTACCGATCTGTTTCTCTGATTTTGCTGTTTCGTTTCAGGACGTGGAAGCCTTCAGTTACATAGGAGGATTCATCGGCGTTTGGCTTGGTATTTCCCTCGTAGAGGTCACAGATTTCGTAGAATCTCTGTTTCGCATCCTACGTTACGCCATTAAAAAGAGGCGTACCTACTAGATTTCAAGTAGAGGAATGCAGTCATAAGCTCTATCTTTCTTCTTTCAAGTTTTGTAGAAGCTGTTCATAATCGCGTGTCTGTGTAAGTGGCTAGACAATAGAATTTCATTGATAGAACTCTCGGAAATATTGCAGAATTTATTGCTGATCTATCATATTTACGTCAATGATCAAAGTCTGGTTTTTTGTGTTCTTTCGCGTAAAGAAGTGAATGTTGCTATTCGAAGTTTTATTGGAGCATATCTGCGAGTTTCGCCTCCTGCATTTGAAAATCAACATTAAAATATATTTATATCCATCCAAGATGCCTGATGATACCACCTTTATCTGAGATCGTTTACTTTCTGATGTTCTTCCCGCTTGTTATAGCAAATCGCCATTTAACAAATCGCATTTTTGAAACAGCTCGTCATTCGTTATTCGTCTGCGACGCAGAGAATCTTCTAAGCACAGTTTATCTTTTCATCCTGAACTGCTGTTGTATTCTCGAAAAAACAAGCACGCTCACTTACATTTAAATATGTGACTGATTATATTTTCAATAGATATCGTCTTTTGTGACATAATATTAATTCTTTTATTTAAATATAGATTTCGATTCATCAGATATTCCATTACAACTTGATTTTTGCACTTGAATGTATATAAAACTATTGCTGTATAAGTTTTGTCCTTTACCAACAATTCTTTGCTGATTAAGTTTTTCAATACTATCTTACAATATAAATATACAGTGAACATACATTTTCTGTCTTCTTATTCTTCTCTGTGTTTTGAGTTCACAAAATCTCCTTATTTTGAGTAAACAAAACAACACATACCGAATAGAGTTCCAGAACTTAGCAGTTCTACTCTGCTTGAACTACATCTCATATTTATAATTGAGGTACTTTCGTATTTACTGCATATCAATCAAGCTTTGATTGCCAAGTAAAAAAAATAACGCAATATAATATTGATAATCTACACTGAAGAGCCAAAAATACTGGTACACCTTCTTAATATCATGTCGGGCTCCCACGAGCACGCAGAAGTGACGCAAAACGACGTGGCATGTACTCAACTGGTGTCTGAAGGTGTCCTGATTGAAATTCACACCATGAATCCTGCAGGGCAGTCAACAAATCCATAGGAGTGCGAGGTAGTGGAGATCTCTTCTCAACTGCATGTAGCAAGGCATTCCGGATATCTTCAATAATGTTCATCTCTGGGGATTTAGGTGGCCAATGGAAGTGTCTAAAGTCAGAAGAGTGTTCCTGGATCCACTTGGTAGCAACTCTCGACGCGTGGGGTGTCGCATTGTCTTGCTGGAATTGTCCCAATCCGTCGGAATGCACAATGGACATGAATGAGTGTAGGTGATCGGGCAGGATGCTTAAGTACCTGTCACCTGTCAGAGTCGTCTCTAGATGTATCAGGGGTCCCATATCACGCCAACTGCACACGTCCCATACCATCACAGAGGCTCCACCAGACTGAACAGTCCCCTGTTGACAAACAGGGTCTATGGATTAATGATGTTGTCTCCATACTCGTACCCGATCCGTTATTTGCATATGCACGCCAGTACCAGTTTTTTTGGCTCTTCAGTGTATAACATAATATATAACGGAGGGGAATATATAATTGGCATTTCGTATTTCGTAATACTGGTTATTCGCCAATGGCATGCGGTTAATAATAAAGTGCCATTATTGGATTGGGAAAATTAAAAATTTCTAACGATACCTAGTTAACAAACCTCTGTCTCTGTCCCTCTCTACTCTATCTTTTAAAGTACCGAATCACGTTGACAAGTAATCGAAAACCTCGCCCAATTTATTTATAATTAGTTCCTTTTCAAGGGTGTGTCATAGTTCTTTTCATTTATTGCACCGATTTGTAAATTTTAAGTTTTGAAGTTAAGGGATTTTACTCTAAATTCTTTAAAGGATTACTACTAGAATAACATAAATAATAATAAAATAATTACTACCAGAATTTCGATAATTTTTCTAAAGAATTACTATAAAATCAATTAGTTTATCTCATATGGTAGTTTGAACGAGCAATAAGTTACTATGGAGATAATCAAAATCGAAACAAAATATCATTTCACAAAAGATTGATAATCGTATACAAACCTTTAAAACTTTTTCGTTTTCATTTTAATCACTTGATTTATTTTTGCTGCAATGCCTATTGAGATAAGAATTTCTCGTGGAAAAAATTTTCATCATTTTCCGCTGTTTTATGGTATAATTATGAAAGAAGAAAAAAATATTTGCAAAAAAACTCATTAAAAATATAAAAACGATACAGTTCATTTCCTGTTTAAATTTAAGCAAAACTTGTAGTATGTAACATGTACGTGTACCAAAATAAAGCGAGTTTATTTTCAATAGTATTGCAATAAAATGATTTATGTTAATTATGTTGACTTTTAAATTCACTAATAATTCAAAATTTTTGAACGAATATTTCGCAAGGGTATTTAAACTTTAGTCAAATTTGTCTCAAAGAGACATAAAGTGTTAATCATTCTTTTCTCTTATGTTAAAGCAACGAAGAATTACTTAATGCAAAAAGTAGAGATGAATAAAATGATTCCTCTTACTGGGATTAACTAGTAAAAAAAATTTTTTGCTTCCGAAAACCAATTTTTTTTTATGTGTATACAGGGTGCCCTCTTAAATAAGGGCCACCTCCCTTTGATTTCAGAACGACGGAAGCTATAGTCATGAAAGTAGTGTCTAGGTATAGTAAAACGTCTATGCGCTGAGACCGCATACAGCGCCATCTGCTGACAAACTCCGAAGTCAGCTTCCCTATCTCGAAAACGGTAAAAAATAGAAGGGAAATGTCAATTAGAAAGTTGTAGAGAATAGATTCACATGGCGCCCCCCCCCCCAAAAAAAAAACCAACGTATTTTTAAATTCTATAATGTC
This sequence comes from Araneus ventricosus, assembly GCA_013235015.1. Lineage (NCBI taxonomy): Eukaryota > Metazoa > Arthropoda > Arachnida > Araneae > Araneidae > Araneus > Araneus ventricosus. The sequence goes on along the minus strand of BGPR01026645.1, from coordinate 11,601 downwards.
TGTATTCTAAAGTTGAACGAACCTCATTTTTTAGAACATAGAAATATGCATGCTTTACTTGCAAATATGGCTTAACAATATCATGGTGAGATTTTATAAACTCCAGATATATATAAGATTCTATAGTGTTCTTATTTAATTTGAAATAATATATTCAACAAATTTATTTTAAAAATACATTTGCTGTTTTTCCAGAGCTCTCATATCTATTAAACCATTTTTTCCTTTCGCGCTCCCGCTTTGGTGCCAGGGGCAGTTGCCCGGTTTGCCCTGGTCTCGGGGCACCTCTGCTTGCGCACATTCATACGAAGAACAGAACTCTTAAAGCAGATGTTCCCAACCTGGGTACGCGTAGGACCAGTTGGGGTACGGGAATTCAAAGTTGTTAATGGCGGAAACAAGAAAATATAAGGGATAAAAAAAGTTTCCGGATTTTTATTTTTCCAAGTGAAAAATGGAATAAATTGTAAAATCAAAAATAGGTCCTGCAAATGTTATTAATCGAGTCATTTCACTCGTAAGATAACCTAAGCCCTTAACATCTATACTTATAAAAGGCAATGTTTGCGTGTGTGTGTGCGATGTCCAGACGAATCTATCGCACTTACAGCCATGAAATTTGGCACACAGGTAGACGTAATGGTAAATCAATGCACCTCGAAGCCAGAATTTTAAGATTTAATCCAGAAAATTTTTTATTTAATGTTTTGTGTTATTTTGGGTCATTTTTGGCACGTGTACGGCTGTAGTATCTTTTCTAATGATCGTTGAAAAACAATCAATGCACCATCGGATAGAACAAACAATTTTCGTTCTAATGAAGTTTGTTTTGAATTCCAACATAATTTATTGAATTTTGAGAAATTTTTAAATAATAGTCCCTTTTATAGTAATTTTTGATAAAGATTTCTTCAAATTCTCGCATCTGACGTTCTAACAACTCTATAATTTTCATTTTTTTCAGGTATAACTGGAACGTTTCTTCAGATTTAAAACAAGAACGGTTAAAATATCTTAATCTGTTTATTTTAAATTAATTTTTCCCGATCAGTTCAAACAGTTTTTTTTTTTTTTTTTTGCTAGCGAGTCTTTACAGCGAGAATTTCTCCGGACGATCCCAGAATGCATTGTTGCTTCCTCGCAGGAGGTGACGTAATATGCTTTCATTCCCAGCATGCATTTCTACAATCCGATCCCTTCCGGTGACGTCATTACATTCGCGTCATTGTCGAGAGGAAAAATAAGCGGGAAAACCAATAATGTATATCTTTTGTTTTGATTTTATTTTCAAAACTTTTTCGTGTCATTGTGGGTATTTTTTTCTTCTCCATTTTGTCGAAGTCCTGATTCCGCGGGCAACGCCGTGCACGTACTGCTAGTTATTGATAAAAACTTCTTTGCATATACGGATAGTTGGGGAGAGTGACAGATGGTACAGCGCACCTCCCCGACCTCGTGCACGAAGCACACCGTCTAGGGAGTACGCGAAAACAGAAAGAATAATCAAGTGGTACGCGAGGGAAAAAAGGTTGGGAACCCTGTCTTAAAATGCACATTTGTTTGTTCACATTTTTCGAAATTGTGACGTCACAAGACATGGCATAAAGGAGAAAATGTTATTTTTCGGACAAAAAATTAAACCTTATACTTTTTCCTATGGGAATAACTCAAACGGCAGGTGTATGCCACCTTTCCGTCGATATTGCAGGACTTTCGATGACGCATTACTGTTGCTTGTGCTAGCACACCAGCTATATGCTAAAACGTGTGGAAAGTGAAATTGAAACAAGGGGTGAAATCTGTACTGCATATGACGGAGAGCACTTTGAACACGGAAAATGAAAGTATCTTGTGATAGCTAATTGTTATTTCTCTTTTTAACCCGTTTTGTGACGTCACAGTTTCGGAAATCGCGATCAATAAAATGTGCATTCTAAGCGTCTGTTCTTAGTATTAACATGCACAAGGTGTCTTTTTGTACTAAATCGATAAGGCTTTACAACTTTGAAATTGACATTTTATCCCTATTTTTCACCGTTTTTGAGATAGGAACGCTAACTCCGGAATTTGCCACCAGGTGGCGCTGTAAGGAGTCTCATAGCATAGCGCATAGACGTTTTACTATACCTAGACACTACTTTCATGACTATAGATGCTGTCTTTCTGAAGTTAAGGGGGGGGGTCTATATTTAAGTGGGAACCCTGCATATAAATGGTCTAAGCACGAGTCTAGCGAGATTTCAGAGATTTCATTCTAGGCTATTGAGATGGCTACAAGCGCAGCTAGCTGGAGCGATCGCATGGATGCTGAAGATACTGACGAAGCAGAGGATATCCCCCTCAACGTTCACATGACTGGCACTGACATAGAATGGCTTAGCAATATTAAAATGAAGAAAAACGAAGGGAAGAGATGTGCCCATTCCGAGAATTTGAGGATGAAATCAAGAAATGCTCTACAGTTATAGAGAATGCTTCATCTCTTATACAGAAATTACCAGAGGGCACCCCAATGGACTATTACCACCAGATTGTAAAGGAATGCTCAATTATCCAGACAGCACTCCAGCAAAAGTTTAGTGAATTTGGAATTTGTCCTGTTGCTAATTGTTTGTACCATAGCAATTCTGAAACTAACCCAAAAATCTCTACAAAGAGAAATAGAACCCCATCTAACAAAACTGATAAATCTAAATTAAGTAAATCTGAAACCAATCAAAAACTGGTAGACGAAAGTGACTTTAAACTCCCCCCTAACATGCACACTGCCAAACTAAATATTGATTTGAATACTAAGAATAAGGACGCTAATCCTGCAATTAAACTGAGCAATCAATTTGATAATCTTCCTGTTGAGGAGGCAGAAAAATGCCCGACGGTCATAGCCAGACACCCATCATGCTGCTAAAAAGAAGTGAAAACTTTCATGAAACACTTAAAAAAATTAATTCCGAATGGAGACAAGTTGTGAGCAAAGTAAGCGACCCATACATCAAGCTTTTTGTTCTTGACGAGCAACAGCATAGAAATTTAACCAAATATCTAAAATCAAATGAACTCGAATACTTCACTATGATGCCCAGATCTGAGAGACCGATCAAAGTCGACATTAGAGATATCCCCCCTGAAACCCCAATCGAATATGTCAAAGAATGCTTAATCAATGAATATAATTTTGAGATAGAAAAAGGCGCGCAAGTTAAACAATTTAAAACTAAAAGACCCCTCCCCATCTATCAAATAACCCTTAAAAATAAAGCTAAAAATAAAGGAATCTGGAAAATAAACAATCTCATGCTTCTTAAAATATCTGTTAAAAAATTTGAAAGAAAAACTGGATCCATACAATGCTTCAAATGTAACCTCTGGCATCGCAGCACTGCTGGATGCGGATACAAACCCCGATGTATCAAATGTTGTGGCCCCCACGCTAAAAATGAATGCGTTGAGCAAATAAAAGATATCCCTACATGTATCAATTGCAAAAAAGAAGGACATGTTGGCTCCTATAAAGGGTGCGAAATGTACCCCAAAGCAAAACAACGTAACCCTAGCAAAATAGTTAATCCAAATATCTCCTATGCTCGCATAGCGCAAAGCCATCTTAATCCAAATAACTTAACTGTAAACCCAGAAACTAACACTCCCAATCCAACCTCCCTCCCCGATAATTCAAGACCTTTTCTTTATTCTCCAAGAATTCAAACGACTATTCAAAAATACCAACATAACCCTTCTGGCTAACACGTTAAGAAATCAAACTAACGATATTGATAAAACTCATATTCTTCTTAACTGGCTTTCGCCCTCCAATAAATAATTTCCCACTTTTTAAATTTTCCGTTTCCACCTTAGCCTTCTTAAAAATTTTGCTCCCAACTTGTTAGTCTTGACAGCCCAGTTGTCAAGGCCCCAAACTTCTAAATCCCGCATCGCTGGCTCGATCCCCGAGTGTTCTCACTTGGCGCGCTTCCCCTTTTCCTGCCTCCGCCTTCCTATTTTTTCTAATTTGTATTAAGTTCTTCTTTGTTATTTTAATATATTGGTACATAAATTAACAATTAGGTCAAATTTCCATCTTCCATCAACCCTGTTGGATTTATGGGCGGTGCGGCCGCAATGAACCATAATTAACATTATCACTAGCACGACTTGGGAAATTCAACTCGTGTTGAAACTTGGCATATTAGTAGCATACCATTAGGGTGTTCACCCCTAAATGTAATAAAGTGCAATGGCCAGCCAATAAGGAGAAAATGAACTTCAAATTTTAGACACAGCTTATATACCAGTAACTCATCACACGTGTTCAGTGCTCAGACTGCTTAGGTGTCAGAGCACTCTTCTACTGTTCCTCAGGTTCGAGGTTCCTGGCTTTGGTTTTTTCATTTTTAATTTTTTCAAAATTATTCCAAATTAAATTTTAAAATATTTTAAATTAAAATTGTAATTATTTTTATGCGTAAAATAACTGTATTTATATGATACTTGAAATACAGTTAAAATAATAATAAAAATAATATATAAACAATAAAATAATAATAATAATAATATATAAACAGTAAAATAATAATAAAAATAATATATAAACAGTAAAATAATAACTACAATGACTCACATCATGAAACGTTTATGTTTAAGCATTATCCTTCATAAATTTAGAATTAATAAATATATTCTACATTTATTAATTGATTTTAAATTTATCTTTCGTTTACTACTAATAACTGTATATTCCTATATTTAATTATATGCAAAAATACCCAATAATTTAAAACTTTCAATGAATTTAGGAAGATAATTTTAGTTATAGTTAATATTTATCACCATTAAATGAAGGCCTCACTTGCTAAATAGATTAACTACAGAAACAAAGAGTAGAGATAAAATAGTATACATTGTTTTTTAAAATTCCTTTTAAATTATGAATTCAAATAAACGTCGTAGACTGTATTACTGCAGATGTATCTTTTATCTAACGATATATAAAAAGTACAAGATAGAATATCCTTGGAGTAATCGTTATTATTACTGCAATTTTTGCGTGATTAAAGGATTTAATCGATTTGGCAAGTGAAAGAAAAGTATTAAATTAAATTCAATCTTCAAATTATTTTTTATTACATAAAAACTTCATTATGTACATTTTTTATTGAAGATTTTAGCAAAAATGAATAATAACTGTTCTGTTACAGTTATTATTATTACTTTGTTTAAATTGATTCATCAGAAATATAAATGATGTCTTCTTCGTCAGCTGTATGTGAGCTGCCGTCATGTCGATTTGTCCTTAAGTTTTTATAATAATCATGTTTGCTGGGCGGAATGAATTTCAACAAGTCCATCATAATACACAGTATAGTGCCCACTGTCTCCACTATATCAATTAATCTATCCTGTATCGAAATCCAACATCGTATTTATGAAAAATATAGTAAGGTAATTAAAAACAGAAATAGACCAAACGAGCGTGTGTCAATTGGGAAGACACAAAATTGAGACATCCTTTCAAACGGTAAATCCAACATTAAAGCGAATAAAATTCGCATACGTAGGGATCATTCTGAAGGAGGAGGTGTCGGGGTATAAATAACTTATTATTATTTAACACCAAGAAGAAGATGGATAAAGCAATGAATGACAACAACAACAGAAAAAGCTTTACCTTTCACGACAACATCAATGCATTAAAAAGTTTTTTAATTAAATTTTTATTGCCCAATAATGCAATTAGACACGATTTATATTAGAGTATGGAGTTAATCAAATTGGCTTCTAAAATAAATTATCTATATATATATATATATATATATATATATATATATATATATATATATATATATAAAACGCTAAGGCGGAAAAGGACGTGGCGGAAAAAGGGGGTAAATTTCTCTTTTGTCGATGGCAACGTCTGTTACTAAACAAAACCGGAAGCCTCCGCCATGTTAGGCATAACTTCATAGGAATAGTCTGTTACTATATTCCTTGTGGTGTAAAATAACTTTTTCTCGCAAAAAATGAGTTTAAGACGTAGAGTTTACAATATTTCTTACAATATAATGAAACTTTTGATGAAATTATTCAAAAGAGATCAGTTAAAAATGAAGGAGATTACTTATGAGAGCCAAATGTTAAAATAGTTTAAGTCAGCGACTTGGGTTTTAATAAAAAAAAAAGGTTGAATCAAAAGCTTGCAAATAAATTTTATCAAACCTTCCCTCAATCTAAAATTCAACAATCTTTAAAATTCCTTCAAATTTCTTAAAATTCTCGCATCCGACGTTCTAATAACGCTATCAGTTTCAATTTTTTTCAGCTTATGACTGGAACGTTTCTGTAGGATTTAAAACTAGAACGGTTACAATATTTTTTCCGTTTTTTTAAATCAATTTTTTCCTGGTCAGTTCAAAGAGATTTTTCTCTAGCGAGCATTCTTCCGCGGAAGTTTCTCCGGAGCCTTCCCAACATGCATTGTTGCAATTTCATTGGCTGACGGTGTAGAGCGCAGGATACGTCACAACCTTCAACTGAATGACTTCGATTATTATTTTCGGCAGTGTTTTAACGTGTTTATTTGTCTCGCATATTTTGCTTGCTGTATAATAATCATTTTCACGCTGAAATTTTTTAATATTGTTTCGGATTAGCGTACTCTGTACTGTTTTTCTACAGTTAAAATGACATTATCGCGAAGAAAAATAAGCGAGAAAATCAATAATATGTATTTTTTGTTTTGATTTTATTTTCAAAACGTTTTCGTGTCATATTGGGCGGGGTTTTTTTTTCTTTCACATTGTTGAAGTTCTGACAATAAAGTTGCATTTAAAGTTTGTATAAATAAGTTTAATTAGAAAAACTGTGCACATAATTTTGTAAATACAACAGAGACACTTAATTTTCAGTACAAATTCATACTTAGTTATGAACTTTTTTTGTTTCCTTCATTTTCTTGAATATGTAAGGTCATTTAGTGACTACTTTCAAGAGAAATTTTATTAAAGATTCATTCAAGCTCAGTAGAATGCACATATTTTAATATTTATTCAATGAATAAATAGTGAAAACTTTTTCGAGATACTTAAATAAATTTTGAAATAGAGGTAGAGGAACAATATAAATATTTATCATCATTCGTCAAACTCTTGGGTGATTTCTGCTTTAAATTTGACATCCTTTTTTGACGCACAGGAAACCCTCAAAATTCGAACCAGTGTCTCTATGAAGTCCGTTAGTTGTATCAAAGAAATTCCCAGCCATATTCCGATAAATCCGCCGATCGTACTAAAAGCTTCAATATACTGAAAAGGAAAGAAAAATAAGCATAAATAACAACAGAAATGCTTAGAAAATTAAATTCTATGCATTTAAAAGAAAAGAACAAACATTAGATATTCTAAAATATGCATTTATAAAGTTGAAATTACCCCGTGTGTTTCTACAGAAAGAAATTACTATAACTGAATTAGATTTTTCTTGATTAAAGCAAGAAGAGCGAAAGAGAGGGGTGCATAATTCTTTTTCATCAGACAACGAGCAGCATGAAACAATCATAAAGAACATCTTTGAAAATTGTTGCAAATCTTTGAAACTCATAATACCCGTTGTCTGAAAATGAATATCGGGGTTTTGAAACTAATAAATACTAATTAACTTTGCCTTAGCGTAAATGATAGAAATGAAAAGATAACTCAATTCTTCGTGCAAGGACACCTCTTCCTATATAAGTACCATTCGTCACACAGAACACGTCAAGGCAGTAGTCAAGACACCTATGAGTAGAATTTACACAATCCTTTAAAAATCCCCAAAGAAACAGCGGGAGTGGTCTCCCCTAAACTTTCACGTATACTTCCCCAAAAAGGTGCCGTTTCCCCTCCCCCCGTGTGGATAAAAAAATTCGAACCTACTGTAACCCAGAATCCAATGACTATCAGAAGGTTTCTCATTGTAGATTATAGTGATTGTAAAATATTTAGGTAAAGAATCAAATTCAAAAAGTTGCGTAGCGATTAAAACTCATTTAGCACACACTTCCACTCTTGCCGGCTCAAGGATAAAGTGACGTAATTCTTCCGCGTGCGCAGAGATTGCTACCAGTACGCGTACGTATGGAGAATCGGATTAGAAAAATTAATTATGCAATTTGAACGCCTTTTTTTTAACCGAATGAAACGAAATTTGGGCACAGATCTATAATTAATGTTAGCAACCATCATACCAATTTTTATTTATCTAAGAAAAAGGGTTTAGGAGATATAATTTTTACAAGTATGCGATTATACAGTCTGACAGACAGTCAATCCTTCGACAGATTTGGTCCAAAATTTTATACGGACCTACATTCCTGATGATAAAAATGTGTACCAAATTTTATCCATCTAGCTATTCCAGTTTTTGAGTTATAGTGTTCACATGAACGCCGACAGACAGACAGACTTCCCGCAGACAGATTTTGTCCAAAATTTGTTAGAAACCTACAAATTATGTGTAAAGACCACATACCAAATTTCATCCCTGAATCTCGAATAGTTTTCGAGTTATCGTGTTCACAGACAGACATGATTCCAAAATTGTGTTTTTCGGACTCAGGGAGGTCTAAAACGTGGAGATTCGTCAAAACCTCGAGTTCGAATTTTTTGACGATTGCAATACTTTTTCTTCGTACACGAGAAAGTAAAAACACCCAGATTTCTTAAGGCTACGCGAAAAAGACTTCCTCACATGTTCAACGTTCTCTTCCGACGCTCTTCGTCGTTCCGCGCTCTTCCCTTTACGAAGACATCCACTGCTTTCATATTGATGATACCGTGTACGGATGCTGTTATCACTCTGTGGATTGTAATCGAGCTTAATATGGAACGCGCGCTTTATAACGATTACAGATTAGCAACTTGCAAACTGCAAGACATTTTATGTTCGGGAGCCACCATTTTTGCTACTTGCGAATTCAAGAGATCGGTAAAGGTAACAGTTTATGAGCATGCGCCTAACTAAAACTGGCACCTTGGTTCTTTCAATCTAGCGTTGATTCATTACTGTACTCCTTATCTAAGAGGTATCGTATGAAATTAGAATCCGAATATTCATTTTGAAACATCCGATATTATAAAATTCTGTCTATGCCTTTCTTACTTTCACTTACAAAGAAGACAAAGTATTACAATCATCAAAAAATTTCACCTCAGATTTTGATGAGTCTGCGCGTTTTAGATCTCTCTGAACCCGAAAAATTTAGTTTTGGAATTAAGTCTGTCTGTCTGTGAACACGATAACTAAAAATCGCAATGAGGAAGATAAATTAAAGTTGGTGTGTGAGCTTGATATTAAAAAAGCAGATTTATATTTAATATTAGGCACGGGCGGTCAACGGGAAGAGTCCCAAAAATGAATACTCGATTCTCTTCACTGAACTATGAAGCTAAACGTAAGGCTCGTCGTATTATGTAAGTATGCGAGAAAGTCGAGACCAGAAAACATCCCCTGGTTATCGGTGAGAACAATACAGCTAACAACAAGCAATGTTTTATGAAATAATTCACTTATTTAATGGCAAAGTCTATAAACTTCAGCTTCGAAAACAAGCGGCAGTGGCCTCCCCAAAACTTTCTTGGGAAAAAATACACTGCGTGCCGGAAAACGTGCGGTATTCACTAAGGTGGGGAAAACACTCGCTCCAGCGTTCGCAGCCTTTTTTTGTTGTTGTTGTAGCGTAGAATGTTAAACGAAAAAGTTAAATGACTTGCTCAGTTAAATGGCTTGCAAAATTCATAACTCAAAACTAAACTCCATTCTCTACTGTTTGTAAAGATTTGAATATTAGATTTTGAAAAAAAATTTCACAAAGTGCTAACTTTTCTCAGCATACACATATCTCATATGAAATATTTTGTCAATAACTAGGCTTTTTTATTATATGTGGCAAACAAGTCGAAAATGCACAGAAAAAAATTATAATCGTGGGTTGATTTTATTGCTTCGAACCGGAAGATTGCAGTTCTCTCTTTCGAACTATTTTAGTTTTAAAAAATCTTGGTTCGCCAATGAAAAAACAGGATCTTAGCCACGTGTTGGCGATTTTAAATACTATACGACTTAGAACATAAACATTTGACTAAAAGTTTTATCACTGATGAAGAGACTTCATTATTCGGAAATCGACTGAATGTAACAACAAACCTTTTTCTCTCTCTTTATTTATTTTCTCATATTATTATTCTGTGACTGACATAATTTAATGCACAACAAGTCGGATTACAGGAACTGCTTAGTATTAAGAAATGACTGAATTTTCTATGCTAAGGAAATACTGGGTGTTCCAAAAAGATCCATACAACTTCAAAGTGCTATTTAAAAAAAAAGAATAGGTCTCCAACAAAACTTTTTGCAGCTATGGACAGAATAACTCAAAAAGTTTTTTTACCGTCTGTTTTTAGTCAAAGATGGGTTATGTGATGTTCTTCTAGGGTTATGTGAAAGATGTTGTGTACCTTACAAAAGTTCACAAAGTTGAGGAATTGAAGCAAAGGATGCAAGCCGCTATAGAAACTGTTGACCAAGGCATGCTGTAACGTTCCTGGATGGAATTAAAGTATCGTCTTGGCATTATTCGTGCTACGAAGGGATCGCATGTGAACTTTACTAAAACGATAAAAAAAAAAACTTTTTGAGTTGTTCTGCCCATAGTTGAAAAAGTTTTTGTTGTAGACCTATTATTTATTTAAAAATAAAAGTTTGAAGTTGTGCGGATCTTTTTCGGACAACCTGAATATGTTTTGATGTTTAAATATTTAGGGATGAACTTTGGAGACATGCTAAGAAAAACGAATTCAAATTAATCTGAGAATGCAAAATCATGTGCTTACCAGATATTGAGGTCGATGACGAAACGTGACAACTTCAGAATCTTCCAGGTAGATTTCTACTTTAATCAAATGGCTTCTGAAACAAAAAAGGAAGAAAAACATAGATTAGCAATGACGTAACAATTGAAAATATTCTAACGTTTTTATTCCTTTAAAATACTGTTATAAAATTAATTAACGATTCAATTAATTAAAATGCATTAATTAAGTTTCTTACACCAAATTTGTGATATTCACATTCTGTTTAAATGTCAATAGTAAAATTTGGCTTTGAATACAATACTTCACTGGTAAAGTGATACATTTAATCAAATATTTCAAATTTTGAAACAGTTTTATACAAAGATATGATTCCTGTAGTTTGCAAAATCAATAAAAATAAATTACGGAAAAAAACCACTCAAATAGTTTCTTTGAACGAGAGTTTCTTAAACCAATTTCAATCTCTTATCGGCCCCAAATATTTTTTCGCGATTATTAGTGTATATAAACGCATATGTGTGTAATACAAAGTATATATATGTAATAATCAATAGCAAACAAAGATAAAAGTTTTAAATATATTTATTCAGAAAAATTTAAATGAAATGTACTTAATCATCTCTAAACTAGTTCTGCTCGATTTGTGCCGAACAACAGCTCTGTTATCCATAGAACCGGTAAGTGACCACCCACAGATGGGGAAGGAATGCTAATTGCTTTCCCAGAAGCTATCCCTCTTAGAAGGTTGACACTGGCG
>BGPR01026644.1:0-21363 GCA_013235015.1 Araneus ventricosus | reverse complement strand
GGCTTGCTTCTGAAAGAAGGTAAATTTTTATCTCTTTCTTTTGATTATGGATTTAAAAAATTTTGGATTTATGTTCTTTATTTGGTGGCCGAACAAGATTCAGACCACAGGAAGGAATAAATTTTTGCACGCAAAAACGTCTATTGTTTTCATTATTTTTCATTTTATCATTGTTTTCTTTTAATTTGTTTTCTTTTAATTTAAATTTCTTTTATTTGTTTTTGTATTTCGTTAGATTTGGCTGCATATGCGCCTTTCTATTTAATGCAAAATATGTTATTGTTTTTTATTTTAATCAAAATTTAATTAATTAATTTTGCTAAATTTTAAGAATTATAACTATTGTCAATAACTAATCTTCATTTCCGCTTTATTTAGTTTTACTCAATGCGCATACCCAAGAAAAGATACTATTACTGCCATAATAATTTTTTATTAATTTCGAAAATATGGTGAAGGTGCTCACAATTATTTCCCTTTAATTGTGTCCTGATTTTAAATTTTTGAAAAATATTCATCCGAAGAAATGATATAAATTCAAAATAAGTAAAATTATAATAATAAGTTATGATTTTTGACAGTAATACCGTAATATATATTAATTTCTTTAAAATTATTTTCATAACCAAACCATATCTATTTAAAATAAATATACCAAAATTTCGGGAAAATAAAAATCTTGAAGGAATAGTGCATAATTTACCAGTTTATTCTACAAGAAAAGCATCTTAAATTGAAACTGCCATTGCACCCACAAATAAAACGAAATTTCATTTAAAAAAATATAAAACCGAAAATAAAATTTTAAAATATCAGAAATTTGTAATTGATTTCAATCGCATTTGATAAATTTTTCGAAAAACATTTAAAACATGTCATTCTTATTTCGAGGAATCTTGAATAATAGGTCCTTAGCAGAAGTCATCGATTTATTCCTAATGTGCTCGCCAAAATTCTCTAATATAATAACTCGGATGGGAATAAAATATCAGGAATATACAACAATAAACTTTCCATTTAGCCATAGCAAGCATGCAATATTGCGTAAGTTAGATTGGTTTTCATTGGTAATGGGTGAAACGAAGTATTAATTCAAATTTTCACAGCAAGGGCGCTGCTGTCGTTTATCACATGCAAACGTGAATTCTCTAGATATCCTCATCCTTAATTAAAACAAGTAAAAAATAATACCTAACTTGACTTGTCATGACAATGATAACATTTTGTCGAACATACAGAAATGGCGATAGCGGAAAGGTTGTTTAATGTAGCTGATACTCATGAAGATGTCTTAATTTCAAGTATTGATGATGTAGTACTGTGCTGATTCAACTACGGAAAATTCCTCTATTACGTGGGTTGAGAAGGGGCCATAGACAAGAGTAAAAATACATTCTTTGCATTTCCATTGTTGTTCTTATTCCTCTGCTGTATCTGACACTACTAATAATTCAATCTTAGATCTTTTAGTCTCTCATATTGTAAAAGACACATATCCAAATCACATCCATACCAAATAACTTTAACACTAATTTTCATCTACCAGTCTAGGAATAAAATTCTAAGCTTTAAATTAAAGAAATTATCGTCTACATAGTTCCACCTCCCTAAACTAAAATTTTGAAATCTTATATAGAAATTTTTGCAATATAAAAGTGGTAAAATATTTTTATATACTTTCAAATCGAAGTTTTATTTAAAAATGTCGACAGTTTTAATAGTGGTAGATTTTTTATATAGTTTCAAATCTACATTTTTTTACTAAACCTAGGTGATATCTCACTTCGACTTAGAACTTAATTATTATCGTCTGTTAAGCTATTTAAATACTTAATTTTTTGGATATCTAAGCACAGTGTGGCTAAAACATTCCGTAGACATTTTAAGGAAACATTAAATAAATAATCGTATTGTGATAAAAAATAATTCGAAACCCCCTTCAGGTGGCATTAGAGCAAATGCACATAAAAGACAAAAATTATATAATTATTATAAACCTCCAATGCCCATTAATTCAATTAATAATTAGTATAGCTGTATTTAAAGTGGTTGGCCGGGGTTCGGATTTTACCTGACGCAATGTTATTTTTTACTAGTCGCATTAACACATATAAGAGGCTGATGCTTTAGATGGAGCACGAGCTTCAGCTTTTCCAGTTATAGGTTCGTCAGACTACGGTTTCTGGACGGAAAAATTCAGGTAAGGCTTAAGAACGTGTTGTGGTCTCTCGTCAATTCCGTCGACATCACGACAGACATGCCAAAACTCGCCAAACAGCTGTTTCAGAATAACAGCCCTAAATACCAGATTTGGCGAGAAATCGCTCCTTAAATATTCAACTTGCTGACCGCACCATGTTCTTCTGTCAATTTACCTGTTGTCAATTAAATTACAGCGAATATCAGGTTGCCAGTGCTATCTGAATCATTTAACAATCATGTATAATTTAAATTGAATTTTACAACCTATTGACTTAAGATTTATCTCTTGCTGAGAAATGGTATACACATCGTTGATATGTTTTTTCTTTCTTGCCCTTAGCAACATTATACAAGTTGTCCACTCTAAACGTGGCCCAATAGCTAATTTCTATGCCGTTATAGATTTGCATAATTTCATATACTTCGATTTGGCAAAATGCTTCAAATGATATAAAGATTTATATTTTATTTGTAGTTACAGTCAATAATTATGTTTCTGAAATATTACGAAATCAAAATTTTTATACACCCGCCCGGTCATATTAATCATGTTTAGCAATCTATTTTTGACACTCTCATATTTTACTTAAAAATACTTCCACTCTTCAGAGCCTAAAATTGAACGACCTAATAGAGCTCAGAATATCTAAATTTTAACCCTCCTGGCGTCAGGCCCGATATATCTTCTCGAACATTTTTCCTCCCATAGCGGTAGACCCGAAACTGTCTCGGAAAAGAACAGTCCCTGTATCAGACCCGATATTTCTTTCTACCGTTTTTCCTCTTCTTCCCCAGGTGTCACGCGGCGACATAATGAGACAGAGTATCTGTGAGAGGGAGTTTGAGGGAGACAATTTTATATTTTTGAATATAAAATACTCTACATTTATACAATATTTACTTATCATGCGAGTACGTTTACACCTTTAATGAAAACGTTTTCCTTCTTTTAAATTTATTAGTGCAGCGGTTCTCAAACTTTTTCAGTCCCGGAGCACCTTTGAAATTGGAAATTCAACGCGGAGCACTAAAACTTATCTCGCAGCTATATACTGTATTTAGTAAATAGAACGACAAAATAGCATTGACGATACAAGGTAGTTTCTTCATTTAAGCTCGCAGAACATTAGATTTCACCGTTTATTATTTTTTCTTCACTAATTTCCCATTGCAGACAGAAAACACATACATAAAAAAATTGGAAATAAATTTAGGGCAAATATTGCAGATCCACAATTAGTTATTTTATTAATTTTGCATCATTACATTTCTTGCAAATTTTTACTTGGTTTCGTGAAACAGAAATTTAATGAGAAGGATTAGGCTGTTTTGATTTGCACAATAAGATTATATCTGGCTGAATTTCGGATAGTTGCAACTGAATATCTTGCTCTGCATTGAGAAGTTATCCGTATTTTGTTTTAGCAGCGGTGTATGCGGAGAATCCTGTTTCGACTGAATAAGTGGTTGCGAAAGGCAGGAGAATAAGATTCGCTTTATCTGATAGGACTTTAAATTCATCTTTTAGCGTACACCAAAAATCTGAGATTGATTTCTCAGTTTTAAACTTTGATGTTATCGCTGTATCTGATGTCAAATCAAGCAAGCATTCATATTCCTGTGATGTCAGAGAGGATGGTTTTTTGGATATAGAATTTGGTTCTACAACCTAAACGTTTTCTTTTAAGTTTTCATGCAATCTTTTTGGAAAATAAGAGTTGAAATAATCAATCAGATGCAAAAGATGAACTTCAAACTCGTTTAAAATATCCGCAGGAATGTCTGATTCGAGTTCTTCTCCAAATCCTTTTGTTAGTGGAAAACAATCCAGGCTTCCGTTTTTGATGTAGTCTACCCAATACTTCAGTTTCCTTTTAAATCCTTCCACTTTATCAGTAGCATCAAAAACAGTTACTGCTTTTCCTTAAAGTGAGAAATATAAATCATTAATTTTTTAAAAAATATCTACCGAATACGCCAATTTCATTAGCTAACGTTCATCACACAACTTCTCTCCCAAAGCAAAATCATTGTCTGTCAGGAAGATTCCGACTTCATTCCTTAGTTCAAAGAGGCGGATTAAACTTTTACCACGGGAGAGCCACCTTATTTCTGGGTGAAGAAGTAAAGACGCATGCAGACTGTCCATGTCATCACATAAGATTTTGAACAACCTGTTATTCTTAAGTCGCGATTTTATCAAATTTATTATTTTAATAGTTTCAGACAGTATTTCCCTTTTCAAAGGTGGCAATTTCTTCATTGCAAGAGCATGTTGATGAAGTATGCAGTGGACGCTGCTGCACCCCTTGGCTTTTCCTCTTATTTTTGCTATTGCACCAGACATCTTACCAGTCATAGCTTTCGCCCCATCTGTGCAACACAGTTATCCCATATAGGATGCTATTCTCCTCGAAAAATTCATCTAATAATTTAAATATTTCAGTGCCAGTTGAGGTAAACGATAATGGCTTGCAGAGAAGTAAATCCTCATGAAAAGAGTCCAAATATGGATAGAGTAAAATTACCATTAATATTGCCAAACCAGCAACATCAGTTGATTCATCCATTTGAAGCAAAACTTTGGTGGATTTTATATGAGAAATTAAAGTAGCTTTCACATTCTCTGCGAAGTCCCCGATTCAAAGCGAGATTGTGTCATTTGACAAATGAATTGTGCCTGTCACTTTTACAGCTTTTTTGTCAAACATGCATTCGATAATGTCTTTTGCACAAAGCTTGATAAGGTTTTCAGCAACGGTATGGGCTTCGCCAGCTCCAACAATTCGGTAACTGACTCAGTAAGATTCCATCAAAGCCTTTCCGTTGACAGTTTTTGATTGATACGATATACATTTCTGGACTTTCCTGAGTTCAATATACTTCCTTCTAAAATGTCAGTTGGTTTATCCCTTCATTCTGGATAGAACCCCTCAAAATGCTGACGCATTTTTGCTGGAAACATTGAACTGTTCGGAAAGACTTCGACACAAATTACTCACTGAGGTTTATTATCAGTTGTCTCAGCGAACCCAATATCCAAATAAGAATCGCGGTACTTTCGTTTTAAAATTTTTTTAAATTGTGGAACTTGTATCCGAGGAAGTAGAGCTATGCAACTTGTTCGATAGTTCAAGTTTTTGTTAGACACCGAGAGCGCAAAAGGTCATATTATTAAAATATTTTTGTTCCATTTTTTTCGTGAAAAATATTCTTAATTTCAAAATATGTTTCATAAAAATATTTAAATTTAAACATGTCCTACCTCTTCGCGGAGCACTGGGAATTGTTTTGCGGAGCACAGTTTGAGAAACTCTGTATTAGTGCATTTAAACAGGATGATACACTAAATGTTTGTAACCAACGTGTTAAATTGTTTCATTCTGAAAAGATTAATATTATATAAAATCGTATATTTTCTTAGCGTAAAAAATTGTTATAATTAGGATTTTTAAGGCAGTTGAGCATTATATAAGATTCTTGCTCGGCCTTTTTTCCGGAAGTATGAAATCAAATAAATTTCTTCCTAATTTTTATGAGCACGCACAAAAGAACAGATAAAATAAATTTAATGACATCGAATTTAACCAATCGAAAAGTCATAAAAAAGTTCATAACCTAAGGGCATCTATGGTAAACCTACCGAATGATATTATAAAACAAGACAATTAATACAAAATATTAGAAGATTTATATGCAATATGGTTGATGCATTTAAAAAAATTTTAAATATCAAATTTAATAAAATATTTTCTCTGTTTTAAATTTTTTAAATAAAAATATATAGGTGCAGAATGTGTATACTACTTCTTGTTATTACATCAAAAAAGCTCTAGGTGAATAACTTTATTATATCCTAAGATATCAACAAAAATTCAAAATTTTACTTTAACATTACAGGCTCAGAATTTCTTTTCCTTATAATTTCGAAACCAATAAAGTTTTAATCATAAAATTGGGTATTGATGCATAAAGTTTGATGCAATTTTGAAATCCGAAGGAAAAATTTAGTGTTGAAATTGGAAATTGTGAAGTTATCACAATTTTAAATATGTAAGTGGTCCCTAATTAAATGTTTAGAAATGGAATCGGTTAGTAGACGCTGTTCACTGAAATTTGGTACCTTTTGTTTTAACTTCCGATGAACGATGGCAGGATAATGTTTGGAGGTTCTTTTTTTCCGCGACTGTACATATGTTAAAAGAATTAACTATAAATATTTGCTATACTTATTAACTATAATGATTGAGAATTCGGTTTGCTTTCCATTGGCTTTCTTTTTCATTATGTTCCATTAGGCAGCCTTATTTATATTTATAACGAGAAATCAGCTCCTCTGCACGCTGGACGCCCTCTGCAGCGGCACAGACTGCACACCCCTGGTGGAGACGATTGTATTAAATACGACCGACCTCTTTTGATTTTAATAATATGATTTATTTTTCTCCGCTGAATGGGAGTTGATTTGTTCGCACATGGGCGAAGCTGTTGACAAGATCGGTATTTCATTGATACTGCAAGGTTCTTACATTTGGCCATTTGAGGGCGCTACAGTTGGTAGGCGGAGAATTGTTCTTACGTAACAATGCTAGTAAACTTCAAAACTTACAATATTCTGATGAATTTGATATTAGTTCAGAATTCAAGAATCTAGTGATTTCTGATTTTTGGATCACTTTTACAAGTAAATTTACAGTCTTTTGTTGAAACATGTAAAATATTCTTTCCGCCCTTATATCATTATTGATCCAGAAGTCGTTGCAAAAGATATTCTTTCTCCTTTTACTTGATACTGTCTCTTGCAACGTCAAACACTTTTAAGTGTTTACTTTTATTAATGGAAAACTGACAAAGGCCGTATATGATAGAAAGATTGATGTTGGACATGTAATTTCGCAACCTATCTGCAAAGAAGCGATGGTATCAAACGACGAATTATGTTACTATTAAAATGTATTAATTTTCCCTGTATTTTAATTTTTTCTCCTGAAATTTATGTAGCATGTAGAAAAAAGGCGGCTTGTTCTAAATTCGTTCCGGCTGGAAAAAAATTGCAGCTACACCACTACAAACCCTTTCCAAGAGTCAGTCTCACATTCGTTGGTAAGAGGTTAGATTCTCGACATATTGATTTAACTTGCATCAGGCTCGCATACTCAGAGGTGCAATCGGTTTTTGAACTTGGAACCCTCCAGCTCCGAAGCCAAAACCTCCTCGACCACGAGGCCACCTTGGTCCTGGTGGAGACGCAAATTTGGTGTGTAGACTCAGGTGTCGTCATTTCACTGAGGTTCAAAATTACGAGTTCGGCCCCGAAATAGTTCTCGTAAAAAATGTAAATTTAACGTAACTGGATGGGAGAGTTTTGATGGTTTTTATTTCTCAAGAATTCTCCATCTTACGCAAAGACTGAACGTTCCTTTCCCAGGATACCAGGTCCACATTTTAACCCATTTACCATTTTATCTAGTACTATCTTTCAAACATGATTCATGAACATTTCTATTATTCTATCATAACAAAAAATAAATTTTACAGGAAAAAAGGAAATCCTTTCTCACGAAATCGAAATTCGGTTATAAAAAAGTTCTACTAATAAATTATCTTAAATGCATACAGGGGGTTTAAAATTCAAAGGCAAAAATTAGGGGTAGGTCAGGGTTCCAGAAGCGAGACATTTTAAGAATAGAACACGAGAACCACCTTGCAAAGGGCAAAAGCTGCAAGGCTCTTTGTCAGTGAATTAAGTGCAAGAAACGGATACACCGCGGCAAGTCCTTTGAATACTTTATTTAAGTACTCCAAAGATCTATTGTCGGTACCACGACCAACTCGGCATTATTACATTCATTTTGTGCGCGAATTGTATTGTTGTTATTCTAGCAACCGTATTGCTGTGCTTTTGTAAATTCATTTTTATTAAACAAGGGTTACGCACTTTATCTGATGTATCCTTATCTTTACAAAACATAGCTGGAAAAGAGACAATTTAGCAGTCTCCCTTTACATTTGGGACTCCAAGTTTTATAGCCAAAATTGGCTTGCTTCAGTAAGCCTCACCTACCCTTAAGACTTGCCTAAGGACTTTTGAACCAACCTGTATATAACCTTAAAGAAAAATAATTTGAATTATCCGGCTTGCACATCAACGAAACGACTACGACTCTAAAATAGTTAAAATACCTTTAGACGGTACTTTACAAACATCTACGTCATATTGAATTCAATGGCTTTTCAACAGCACTTATATCATTATTGGCAAGCACACCTTTCGGATCTCTCACACCACATTATCTGCGTTAAATACAAACGGTCGATTGTGCTTCCACCAATGCGTCGGGTCATTTCATGGAATCGGGTCTCGCACTTGGAATCCATTGATTCTGATGCGAAGGATTTACCACCAAGTCACCGAGACCGTAGTCGGAGAATAAATACTGTGTTGCTGTTTTTTAATTATTAATCTTTCATAGAGAGTGGTATAACGAAAATTAGGAATGGATTGCGGTATTGTTCTGGAGTTCTAGATCGTGAGAACATGACGTCTCACACTTGGAACCCACTGATTCTTAGGGGTCTATACTGGTACCCCCGGTTGGGTTGGGAGATGGGTTGGGTTTCGCACGTTAACAACGAACCCAACCCAACCGGGGGTACCAGAATAGACCCCTTACGCCCAAGCTTCACCACGAAGCCATCGAGGCCCCAATGCGGAATGAACGCTGCTGTTGTTTCTTTAACTTTAACTACTAACCATACATAGAGAGTGGCGTAGCGAATTGTTCTGAATCGTGAAGACATGCCGCGTGGGAGATAAAGGTGAAGGCGACAAGTCTTTTTTGCATCTGAATAGCTATATAAGCTCTGATTCTCGACGCATGCAGCCATTTTTTCTGTTGGCATTTTATGCTGTTTATATGAGTTATTAACTGTGAGAATTCTGCAGTTTAGCTTCATCGTATCACTGCTTACCTGCTGCATCCCATTTTATTTTTGTTAAGAATCGTGACTTTGCGCCTCTGATTCTGGACTTGGTGGCTCGGCCGGTAAGTACCTTGGAATACTTACGCATTTGGTCGCTTTTAACCCTTAAATGCCTGATTTAAAAATGTTTATTTACTTCCAATTCTTGAATAAAACAAGGGAAATATTTTTGAAAAATCGTATTTTTTTTAAGTATGGCGTACGTCTATAAAGCAGTTTACCAATCGGCAACGCTAGGTTTTAGTTGAGTATAAAACTTCCTTGATAAAATTCTATAATATTAATGAATATTGAGAACTATTAAGAAGGATAAGGAATTTCCTCCAACATTTTAGAATAAAATATTATATTCTTAAGCGTTCAAATAAAACTAAATGGATGCAGCCGCAAGTGATAAATATCAATTTATTTTTTTATCAGCACTCAGGTTGTCATCTACGTTTCAAATTGGTTCAATAACATTTTTAGTATATATGCAATCGGAAAAACAGGCATTGGAGCTTCACTCTTATTCTTGATATTTTAGAAGACAAAATTGGGCATGTTGTTTAAAGGCAATGGTGGGTTAAGAAGCATCTTTTAATCAACACTTTACAGCCTGGTGGTTCATACGACATTAATATAACAGTGACAGTATGCCCAACTTAACATAGCATTCGATTGATGAGAAACGCTTGTATTGGTTGCTTCATAGTCTATCAAATTATTGAAGGTGATATGGTTAGTGTATGTTGTTGCAAAATGATACATGTCGTATCAAATTTTTGTATGTCTTGCTGTTTGTGGTTTTTGACACCGACGATTCAAATTTTTATTTTTCTACTAGTTTCTTATATCCCCATTCTATTTACTTCAATTGCTTAGTGGCATATTTTTCTTTCTCGTATAAGGATTTCTCAAACAGAAAGGTACTTTCTTGTTATAGCATCAACGAGATTGAATCGACAAGCAACCGAGATATATCTCAAGATGGTGGTAAAACCTTGAACAACTTATGAAGTCCTATAAAAACAGCAAGTGTTCTTGTGTTAGCATTGCTGCTTTTTTTGCTAATGTTCTCAAATTCGCATTGGTTTTTGAAAAAAAAATCCTTGTTAAAGGGCCTCTAATGGAGCATCGGGTAGATTATTATAACTTAAAATAAAAAGCCTCCTACGGCTTTGCTAATCCGGGAGTCTGAATCTGGTAGCTTTGCTACCATTTTGAGTTTACGAGCTTGGTCGAAATCGTAGCTGCGCTCTTGGCGTAATCGCCAAGTAAGGTCAGGGGTCGCTGTAACAAGGAAGTACCAAGAGAAGTATTCCAACTCGAGATTTCGATGAATCTCCACGCTTCTTATCACTGTTTTGTTCTTCCACGGGAATGTGTATCTATACGGCAACGTGCATGTGAACACAACTAAAAATCTCGAGCAGGTAAATTTGAGTAAACATTAGATAAGCATCAAACTAAAATTAAAGGTACGAGTTGGTGTTTTAATTGAATTTTTGTTTTATAGGTTTAGATACTAACTAAATTGCGGCATGCATGATGCAAAAATTGATCAAACAGCTGTACATAGCAGACCGTTTGTCTAAGAACTACTAAATTTGGCAGGTATTTATTTCTTTAACAACAGCTGCTCTCTAAGAAATGGTTTCCAAATTTTTAAATTTTCAATTAAGAATTCATCGAAATGTCGACATTTTTCCTCGATAACTTCAGAGCATATTATTACATGAACTCCGTTTTCACACAAAATTCAAATTCACTCACTCAAAAATTTAGCGTTTCAGCGATACCAATGTTATTTCCGTGCAATATATCTAAATGTAATACATTAAAAATATTTTAATTATGTTTGGTTGGTATCTAGAAGTTAGAACACACGCGATTTCGTCGCCAATATGGTTACCTGGGGAATCAAGCGGATTAGTTCCATTGGCAACCCATAGGCTAGATTGCTTACGTCATCGCAAGAGTTTTGCGTTTTTTAGTTATTTACATACTACGCTGATTTTTATAAAACTGAAAAATATTTAGGAAATATTTAATTAAATAATAAAATATATTTTAAAGAAGATGGTTTCAATTGGTAAAAAAATGAATAGAACTTGGGTTTATTTCGTGATTATATATTTTTCCGATCACATAATTGAGATTTTTTTCTTTGCCAAATAATAAAAATCGTTTGCATGGAATTTTTGAAGTTGCTTGGTCATATTTTGGAATTCATCGTTTGGAATGCTGTCTTCACCTGCGGGATGGTTTCCTTAATGCGCCGCGTTATTCATTTCTTTTTCATATGCTATGAACGTTTCTTCCCAAGTGCAAATATTAGAACTGAGTAAGTCCTTAATTTTTTACTATTACTTGTTTTGAAGAACATTTGCCCTTCGTAGACGAAGGGCAAATGTTCCGCTGCTTAATTAGAGTAATTAAAAGAAGCTGATTCCATACATTCACTAAGCCAGCGAAGCTACTAGGATCCCGCTTTGTTGAAAGTAAAGCCGCTGATGTTCTAAGTTAAAAACATTTGCCCGGTGCCCACTTCAGATGCCGCAGACATCGCGAGAACAATTTCTCCTGCTTCATTAGAATAATTAAGAGATTCCTTGCATTCAATGAGATAAGAAAACTAGTAGTTCTGTTGAAATTCTACATTTAAAACGGAAGATAGTGCAACGATAAACCACAAACGCAACGGGTTCAAAACAAGATTAAACGATAAACTTTCAACTGTTACCGATGCACGTTTGTTTACCATTCGCACCCATCTTGCTTTGGTGACTTGGCGCCGTTATAACAAGAGTGTTGCAACTTGTAGATTTCAATCGTATATTTTACTACACTACTTTTCATTAACTCGCAATATATTTCACAACTCACGGTCGTTGCTACGATATTAAATACATTTTTTTGTATGCACATTATCTTTATTATAATTAAGAGTAAAGTTTTGAAAATATTAAGGCGGGCGAATCAAGCCCGAAAACTTACGATACGATGATTTTGACTAGAAATTCGAGTCGCATTTTTCGTATTTCCAGTTGTCATTATCCGTACGATAGCACCTGCAAACTGAGGGACTAAAATTTTTTAGTTCCTAGCCAAGCAAGAAAACAGGTTCCGATTTTTGAATAAATTGATAAATTGAATGAAATGGATGGTAAAAATAGTCCAAAAACTCGTTTATAAGTATAGAACGATGAAGTATGCATCCGATTTACTTGCTAGCGTAAGCAAAATCGTACGATTCCATGTTTTTCAATTTTCAGAATGAGTATATAATAAGTATTTACTAAAATTACCTACATTGCCGCTGTAAATAAAATTGGAGAGTTCATAGTTTTTATAAGCTTTTATTCAACATGAGTATCATGTCCTCAAATCTTGAGATCGATTTCTTGCCCACTTCCAATCGAGCTAGAGCTTTGAAATTTAGCACGGTGGTGGGTTTCCGGTAACAATACAATATTGTGCAAAAAAATTTGCAATCTATACCTATTTTAAACCTAACAAAATTATATTAAAATTTTTGCCCTATATTTGGGCGATAAAGTTTGGAAGGTGGTAACCTCTCGTTACGTAGGGTTGTAACAACACAACGAAGCCTAACGGAGAATACGCTATACTTCCGGCGGTGCACCGATGAATGACGTAATAGCTCGTGTTTCTACGCGTCTTGGGTTTACTTTCTAGTAGAATTCGCCAACAACCAGATTTTTTTTACTTCGTGTGCGCCAAACGTTTCGCACTCAAAGTAAAGAGAAAGTTGTGTAGATCGATTATCTTTTCACCACGTTTTCATTAACTCGCTTTCTTGTCTGTCTGTCTGTTCGGTACAAATCTTGCGATCGATTTTAAACTAACTTCCCGATGAGCTGGAGACTTGAAACTTTAAACATAGTTCGGAACTAGTTGGCAATGCATTATTAATTCGCTTTCTTGTCTGTCTGTTCGTCTGTCATTTCATATTTTGCATAACGCGTCCGCAGTACGTTTTTCATTATCTCGAAAACTATTAACATGACAGACTTGGTTCTTGGGTATATGGATGATCCATGGGATCATCGAAGCACCCCTATATTTTAGCCATATCTCAAAGGTCTCTGCGTCACATAACTTACTTTTTCAGGAAAATAACAATTTTCTATTTATGATCAGGTGAAGAGAAACTGAAATAAACCTGAAATTTGCCACATATCTCCGTCATAATCTCATCTAGATGTTTAAAATCGATTGCAAAATTTCACACACAGAAGACTGAGAAGTAGAAAATAATTATTTAAAAAAATAAAAATTTTAATAGACCACGTTTTTAAAACGGACTAAAAAGTATAAAATAATTTCTTCTGGCCCCATACAGATTTAAAACGAAAAACGTGGGGCGCATGCAATATTTAATAGTAAGGAGTGTAGGGAGTAGCTGTCGTTGAGAAAACTCGCACAACAGTTCATATCATTTCCATTGCAATAAAATTGTTAGTGACTGAAAAAAACTATTTATGCATCAATTATCTATTACATGCGCCCCCCTTTTTTCGTTTTAAATCTGTATGGGGTTATAAATCTGTATGGGGCTAGAAGAAATTATTTTATACTTTTTAGTCCGTTTTAAAAACGTGGTATATTAAAATTTTTATTTTTTAAAATAATTTTTCTATTAGATTGTTGATGATAATTGTAAATTAAAACAGATTTATATTTCAAAAAGTTAATGTCATTAAATCATTTTATAAATGTACATATGTATATAGTAATTTTAATGTTTTATATTGGAGGATTCAATAATTGAATTTGATTTACTATACCTAACATTTCGTGTGTATTCGTGTCACCCGTCACTAAAAAGTAGAAAATAAAAGCAAAACTTTTAAGGTACAAGCTTTTAGTCAAAACGCACTTTAAATGAGAAAATACGTTTACACATAATCTTGTCAAAATGAACACAAAAGTAAAAAAATTTTCTGGATTACAATAAAATGCATGGTTCGAATAAAAGCGTGGGCGCCTTATATAGCACCTTATATTTTGTGTATATTTCCTAAAACACATGGAATTTTCCTAAAAGGTAAAGGCGCCCACGCTTTTATTCGAACCATGCATTTTACTGTAATCAGAAATATTTTTTACTTTTGAGTTTATTTTGACAAAATTATAATGTGTATACGTATTTTCTCATTTAAAGCGCATTTTGGCTAAAAGCTTGTAACTTAACATTTTTTATTTTATTCAGTTTTCAGAAAAGTGAATTTTTAAATAAGTATTAACTAAAATTGCCAACATTGCCGCTTTTTCAAGTTTGTAAAGTTAGTATTTTATGACGATTTATCATTCTCCTTCCTATGTGCTAGAGTTTGAAATTTCGTACATTTGTGTGTCATCGATGACGATACTGTTTTCATATTTGTTGATCATCAGTTTGTGACGATCCTGAATTTCTCCAGATGACGTCACTCTTGAAACTACTTCTATAAATAGAGAATCGATACTGCGCAATACACGAGAGATGCACGACGCAGCGGACTAGTTATGCCATGCGCTAGGTAGCTAAATCTTTATTTTTCTGGGTCTATTAATATTTTACTAGCAGTTTCTGAATGTCTTAATAAATGTTGATAATTTTTTATACCTAAAGTTGTTCAATATTCATGAGTATTGGGATACAAACCTTTTCATAACCTAAAAACCATAGGTTAATTGATTTAAATTTTGATTCCATAAGATTGCCGCTATCTGGTAATTCATGTCAGAAAACCATCTTTCTAAGATTACGTAATACATTCAGACCCCGGCATAACGACCCCGCAATATAACGATGCCTCGGTTACAACGAACTTCTCAACTGGTCTCGAATGTATTTTCAAATGCCTGTGACGTTCTTCAAAGCCAGTAAACTCGGATATAGTGAACTAAAATTTTTCCTTTTCAAGTTCTCGGTTTTTTAACGACAAATCACTAATTTTCTTTATACTTTAGAGAAATAAATGCGAGTAGAATTAATTTCACCATTTTAATTCTCTGAGCACAAGTATTTTTAAATTTGTTATAGACCATTGCGTATTGCAGTTTCGTGTATTTAATTCGTTCAACATAGAAATTCATTTAGAAATTTTCAGTGCCAATATTTGAAAAAATGTATATAGTGGACCCTCGGTTTTAGAGAATTTCTGGCTCAGTTCGGTTGAAGGTACGTCATAACGGGACTTGTCTATATTTACAATAAATAATTTATAACTTAAACACAAATTCATTGAATTAAAATTATTTAATACACTAATGCTATGTTTTTTTTAAAAAAACTGCTTTGTAATACTATTTTAGTATGATCTGCAACTTTTGCCATTGTTAGGTGGAATGGTGCATGATTTCCGGGTTCAAGAGCTTCTAAGGAAGATCAGTCGAGCATGGAAGTCGGATGGATGTTCAATATGAAACGTCCGCCTTCTGGTGTGGTGTAAAGATTTGGAGGTTGCTGGATCAGGTGGCGTCCTTGTCTGACCACGATTCAAAATGACGAGGTATATTCCAAACTTAATAATATGCAATATTATACTTGTTTAATAAGATGCGTAACTATACACTTGTCGGTGTAAGGATTGATTTGGCGCTTTAGGAAGCTGAAAAATATTATTAATTTGTCTGTTCGTAAAAATTAATCGTTCTGTTTTTGCCATTATATGGTTTTTATAAAAAGGACTCCAACAAGAATGTGTAAAAGATGCATCATTCAGAATGTCGAGTCTGAGTCGACATGAGACTGCAAAGGGGTTCAACTTGCTATGGTTACTCAAACTGAGCTTTCATGTCTACAGTGTTATAATTTTTTAACATGTTAATCGCCGTATGAATTAAATATGATTCATACTTACTGTCTAATTAGATGACAGATTGTCTTCTGTAGTTAAGAAATAGTAGAGAAAGGGCCATCTAATTAGATAGAGGGTTCGAATCTCAGGCGTGAGTCATGGCAGGGAAAGTATTAACATGTTGGACGCCACTTTGCAAAACATGTTGGACGCCACTTTACAAAACACGTTGGACGCCACTTTACAACCGCCTGTGATTCACATCTAATTAGATTGAAGGTCTGAATCATAAACGAGTCATAGCAGCGAAAGTTTGATCTAGTTGAACTGAATTTTGCGTTGTCAACTTCATTCTTTGAATGATTCATAATTCTGCTTTTTCGAAAATTAGAAAGCCTAATCGGATAATTTCCGTGTAGCGTCTTTATCGCATAACACTGTCTGACGACATGTTAAAATATAACGTAAAGGAATACGTCTTCCACTTTTAATCCAACCTGCAACTATGTGCCGCTCTCGGACTTTGCTGTTACAAATAAGTCGTTGAGAGGTAGAGTGGGCCAACCTACATATTTTGCTAAATTGAGCTAGGCATTATATTTTATAAACACTAGTAGCACCTGTCATAGTTTTTAAATCTAATATAAGACTGCTTTGGAATTGAAAGAAAATGTTTTTCAATTCAGTAGGGCTTTTCCTATTCGTGAATCTTGCACCAGAAAAAAATACAATTTATATCAGTAGGTTTGCTTCTCGGTTTAGCGACAACTGTCGGTAAATGCACTGCAGCTTTCGACGCCTCAATTAATGTTTCAATATTTCCGGGATATGGTAGTAAAATATATGTAGAACAATAACTAATAATTGGTAATAATGAAGTATTTTGCGAAATAAGTTTGTATCAAATTACTAGATAACACTACATCAAATTGAGCTTAAACACTCCAACTGGAATATCGATGATTATGATTGAATAACTGAATAATCCTTATTATACTATATTTTTCTTAAACTTATTGAAATAATTTATTTTACTCAAATAGGTTTTTGAAGCATCCTATTGCGTTCCTCTTCTAATGATAAACAATGATTTTCTTGAATGGCTTTCATAATGATGGGCATTCAAAGTAACCAAGAACCCAGGTTTATTCAGGGTAAAGAGTTAATGCATATCTTGGATATTTCTGCAATAGTTTCTTTAATCTGGAAGGCGATTTAGAACCACGTTGTTTTCCAATTATTCTCGAAGGCCACGGTGGCTTTGTGGTAAATTTTAGGCTTCGTGGCCGCAGGCTTCCAGGTTCGAAACCCAATTCCACTGAATATCCTCCGTGTATGTGAACTTATAGTATGTTAAATCCTTCATATGGGGCCTAACGTCCGCCGATAGTGTGGTGCGGAGGTTTTAAGAGGGGAGTACATCGTAATTTGAACACCAGCTCAAAATGGGGGGCCGTCCCAAAATAGGCCTCGTGTTGCTCCAAAAGTCGACGTTAATATAATTAAACTAAACCCAAAATTTCTAGATTTTCGGCGCCCTTGGTAAATCCAGATTTTTTTCTATGGTATCCTATATACAACTCCAAATATTTTTATGTAAAACTTTCAATATATATTTTGTGTAGCTTAGGTAAAAATTTATAAAACGCATTTTACATTATATAAAAGTATTTTGAACACATTAATACAATCAGTGGGATTCATGTAGGGGAGATGGGAGCACCTTTCAACAATTTTTAGTATAACCTCATTTTTGCAGAAAATTTATATTTTTTATTTCAATATTTAGCATCATTAGTTGCAACAGAATCTTAGGTAACTACTGACTTTATATCAGAATTCCCCGTCATAACTAAAAGGTTAAATTATGCATTTCAAATGAAGCCTAAATTTGTTGAAAGGTGCCCCATCCATAAGACTTATTTAACTTATGACTCATTTCACTCAAATAAATGTAAATTTTATTGAAATATAACAAATGTACAGAAAAATAGTGACCTAACAAAATTTATCTGGTTTTTTATTAATTTAGTTTTTCTTGCTTTCATTGTTTGTTCCAGTCATTTTGAGCTACTTTCAGTTTTGACTAAAATGGCCCAATTATTCCGAAAATTCAATTCATAAAATCCTTAACCCAGTGAATTCCGGCTATATTATTTTCATTCCAAATATTTGGAGTGCTTGAACCCAGGGATTTTGAATAATCATATGCAAGCTGTCCTACTTGCTTGTAAGTCAGACCATTATTCATATTTGAAGTTTTAATAATAAAATCACAAAGCATGCTTTCTTGATCTATGGTAAAAACTAGTCGCAATGTATACTTAAGTTAAAGCAGTTGGATAAAATATTCAATGTTATGATATCAAGACGAGCTGTTTTACTTTAAATCTATAAATTAAGGTATAATAAGGCATTCCATACAAGTCTGCAGCTGTTCTAAGAGACATGCCATCTTGCACTGCTTGCGTCTTTTGAAATCGCATTTTCTTCTGGCTTATTATGCTTCTTTATGCAAGTTCAAACCATCTTTCCCAAGTCTCGAAGTTATTTAGTTAAATTAATTCTTCCTTAATATGAGGGATACATTTTACCAGTGTTGAAATGTGCCCCCTGATGTTTGTTGAAAGGTGCCACACGTGCTACCATTAAGTTTAAAGTGTTACAATTCTCTTTCGAAAAGGAATTTCTAGATTCAAATAGATGCAGAAAATCTTAATTGGTGAATAAATCCATCTTATCTCAATGAATATAGAATAAGAAAAATTCATTGACCAGAAATTTCAATTTTTACTTAGCAGGTCACAAAACAGATCGCATTCCATAGCAAAGCACGTAGTTTGAGAAATGGAGTGAATCCTATTGTCAGAATATGTTCTCTTCTCAAACTTTATTTGGAACCTATCAGCCGATCAAACAGCATCAAAGGTGCCCCCTCTATCCTACCTGTTGAAGCGACGAGAGAGAAATTTGGTAGTAATTGAAAAAATCTGACGTATTCGAAAAAGCTGACTTTATTCAGCCAAAGGAAGAAAATCCGTTGTTTTACATCCACTGTTGATGAGAACGTGGATGAGCTTCCTTATCCATGCCTCAGTTCGATCTGAATATTAAGTTCTGTTTTCATTCTGTGTTTCATTAATAAACCTTGAATTACCAAACATTTATACAAATTTTATCTTTGCATTCGGAAGTCATAAAGTTTTTTCGCTTCTTCAAACTCTGTGTTAGTATTATGTAAGATGGTCGTCGATAGGCAGCTTATGGAATTTTATACCATACTTTGTCCCTTCCAAGACCTTTCACCCCTTCCAACGCCTCTGGTTTTCAATTGAAAATATTATGCTAACTCTATGTAATCTCTGCTGGCTTGCTCCGATGTCTTCAAAGCATTTTTAAAGTGTGTAATTCTCTTTAGGTTAACTAAGAAGCGTTTTGTGGATGATCGACGCCTCGACAGCATTTGTAGTGGCAAGATTCACTCAGCCGAAAGAAGCAACATTTAAGATTCAGACGTTCAAGGCCCAGCTGCTACTTCATCTTT
This sequence comes from Araneus ventricosus, assembly GCA_013235015.1. Classification (NCBI taxonomy): domain Eukaryota; kingdom Metazoa; phylum Arthropoda; class Arachnida; order Araneae; family Araneidae; genus Araneus; species Araneus ventricosus. Next base: position 1,842 of record BGPR01026644.1, on the reverse strand, counting down.
GTAACGCTGACAATTAAATACCATCGAGCATGAATTTCAGGATAAGTGACTGTTTTTCCTAATATTTATTAGTTAAGGTGATATAGAAAACTTGTCGTAGTTAATTGAGTTTTGTGTGCTTTAAACATAGTTTACTGCGAATCTGTAACTTTAATAGAGGCTAATATGTATATAACTTGAACAGAGGCTTGATCACGGCATCATTTGAAGGTTGTGATTACTTTGTACTTAACAAGATATCGTGGTGTCAGCGCAAAAATTTAATTTATTGAAAGAATAAAATGTTAAATACTTGGTGGCAAAATTCCTTTAGAATGAATTAATTACTGTAGAAATTGACGTTCTCCAGTATCATTTAAGTGTAGAAACATTCTTCTCTTCAAAAATTAGAATATTTCAAATTTTGACGATAAATGTGGGAAAGGAAAGTCGTGCTTAAAGTAAGGAAAATTTTGTAATTGTTTGCTGTATTTTGACTTCTTACAATTTGATATTAAGTGTTAATATTTAAAGAGATGTTAATTTTACATTGTGATAACACTTCAAGATATAGACTCGTTCCACTCAAATTATAAATGCACTTGAAGTTTTATAGAAACGTTTAAAGCTAAAATTTCGAGTTTGAAATTTTTTTTTATTTGAAAATTTTATCTTGAAGCGATTCCTAAGAACAAGATTTTAATCTCTAGACGACATTCACTTTTGTTACCCTCGTAAGTAAATAAACAAAGCCGATGACAATATAAAAGCACTAAATCCGAAATATAGCCCCTATGAAGGACACTAATAACAGGGCAATTTTTAAGCTAGGCAATATGAATGGGGCCGTGCCTCGCCTTGAAAACGAACCTAATGTCATATGCATATTTCAGGAAGACCCACTTACCTTGCGCTGATATATCGTCACTCAAAAATTCCTACATCTATGTGTTGCGAGAGGGAACTTGAGCAATAATTAACTCTATTTCTCATCACAGCTCGGTTCTCCTGTAGACCAAAAATACAAGGCCGAGTTTTAAAACGAGACATAAATCTAATAAAATTTTTTAATTACATTTTTTACTAGGATAAAAAGAGCCGAGTTTTACTTAATTTGTTTTCTACCTTACTCATTTACGAAAGTAAGTTACTTAATCGTAAAATCAATTTTATAACAAAGTGACCACGAAGTGGCGCTCAATGTAAGAAATCAAAATTTCGATGAAAATACTCAAGAGTATTGACATCTAGAACACAAATATTTGCAAAATTACAGAACTCTAGCACATCAAGTGAGGGAAAAATCATTCATTAAATTCCATCTTTTTACATTGATATTGTGTCAAGTTTATGAACCACATAAAAACAAGCCAACCTCGCGATTACATTTTGGCACAAATTGTTAGTAGCGACAATTCCACTTCTAGGAAATGATCAAACAAGTGCTGAATTGCTGAAAAATTACACTATTTATTGTTCTTTTTGTCTGACCACGATTCTAAACTAGTGTAAAGTACAGAATTAGCCGCCAGAGAAATGGACAATTTATTTAATATCCATCCATCTGTCATGCATAAGGTAGATCTTTTCTGCAGAAATTGCAACTAATAGACTATAGGTATTTTTCAGATTGTTTCTCGGGTCTGTTGAAAGTTTAAGGTTAAGATTCTTTATAGGGGAATCCGTATGTTAGTGCACTTTCGTCAAACTTGACCCACGCCTTAATCCTCTAACTACGAAACCGTTTCCTTGCCGTTAAACTTCTGATAGCCCGAATGACTCATTTAATTTGAATATTCCATTGGATGTCTAGAAATTTATTTCCTAATTTACTTTCATTAAGAATTTGTTTGTCACAGGATA